>CM066032.1:141945825-142242176 GCA_033557465.1 Ichthyophis bannanicus
CTCCTCAAGGGCTGCCATAAATTAAAAGTCATGGGATGCATCAGCAAGCTCAGTCATCGTTATCGTAAACAAACTGAGAAGAAATCAATTGGCTGATTCATGGACCCAGAAAGTCTTAGTGTGTCTGTCCTCATGTCAGGGATGCTTCAGGAGTCTTACCATCAGAATGGATTCCCCAGTGCTCCTGGAAAATACACTCTTCATTAGCTTCAGTGGTTCATACATCAAGAAACCTTTGCCTCATGCTCAACTTCAAAGCTTTTGTAGATAGCCCAATGAAGGATAAAGACAAATACGGAATCTTTCTCAGGATGGCATTCAGTGGAGGTCTGATCCTAGGTGGGCCTATTGGTGTCAAACTCCGAGTGGGCTGGAGAGCTCCTCAATGCCAAGCATTGAAACCAGTGTCTGTTGCAATTTCGAAGTACCAGTGACTGTTGACGCCGATTGCCAATGGGACAATCTTTCTATGGACACCAAGACCGTTAATGTGATTGTCCTCCCGATCTTGCGAGCCACGTTCTGTCATCTGTAAAAACACAAATGACAAATAGGGCTTATGGTCGAGCCACGAGTCCTGCAGGCACCATGTAGGAGCATCTTCGGCAGATATGGTCCTCTTGGACCTGGTGCACTTCTTAAAATCCACTGGCAAGTTCTGGGACATATCAGATGGAAAAAATAGCTAAAGCAAAACTCAAATGCATGAATGAATGAAAAATAAAGGTAAAAAATGAAGAAAGTAGTTAAGGACAATAAGCACGAGACAAAAAGAACTAACTAATGCAATAAAATGGTGGGGAGGAGGAATAAGACGTTTTTCAGATACGTTCGTGAGCGGCGGGAAGGGCAAAAAGCGGTATTGTAAGACTCAAGGCGGAAGGGGAAGAATAGGTAGAAGCTGATGAGGAGCTAAACGGGAATTGCTTAAAAAAATATTTTTGTTCTGGGTTCACAAAATGAAGGCCAAGGAGCAGGACTTGGGGATGTTCTAGCTGCTCCACTAACTGACCGTTTCAATGATCTCTGGAGTCGGAAGTGGTCCCAGAGGGCTGGAGAAAAGGCACATATGGTCCCTTTACACAAAAGCGGAAGGATGAAGTTGAAAAACTACAGGGCGGTGTTCGAACCTATTGTAGTGAATAAAATATTGGAAGCGATGCTAAAAAACAGAAGAGTGAGGTTTCTGGAGTGCAATGGCTTGCTATGATCCACAGCAGCATGGGTTTACCAGAGGCAGGTTCTGTCAGATAAATCTGATTGATTTCTTTGACTCGATGACCGGGGAGTTGGACAGAGGGAAGGGACCCATAGATATGGTGTACGTAGATTTCAGTAAAGCTTTTGCCACCGTTAAATTAGTTGGAGCTGTGACTCCTGCTATATCCAGAGTCCCTGAGCCGCGAGAGAGAATCCAAGTGGGCTCCCTAACCTGGTTTGGAGGCATCTGTTGCCGGGATGCATTGAGTGTGGAGGCATCTGAAAAGGTGGACCTACGAGAACGATTTCCCGGGGCAGACCACCAGAGGAGGGAGTTCATGAAAATGTCCGACTTTGATCTTGTCTTTGAGGGTCCCACAAAGCCCGGTTTCCACTCGGAAGAAAGGACAAGAGTCCATTGAGTTGTCCGCATATGCAGATGGGCATATGGCACTATATGAAACTGGAGAAGACCCATATGGGCCCATAAACGTCTTGCAGTATCTCTCTGGCCGAAGAGATTGGTCTTTGAGCCCTTACTTGAGAGGCTATCTGTATCTAGTGCAGGAACAATGGTCCTGGGGTTAGAAATATGCCCCTTGACCGTCGAGTATCCTAGAATCAGGCCCCTATAATTCTAGTGTTTTGAAGTAGGAACTAGATGGGATTTTGGAAGATTTATTCACAAATCCTTAGATTCCTCGTAGAAGTACTTGAAATTGTATGAAGGAGGAATACGGTGAACTTCCTGAGAAGTGGCTTGCCCTTAATTAGCCAATCGTCCTAAGTAAAGGCAGAACAAATATTCTCAGAGTCCTTAGATATGTGGCTTTACGAGCAGCTATACCACTTTGTAAAGACATCTTTGGGGAGAGGTGAGGTCCGAAAGGAAAGGACTCTGTATTGACTAGGTGATTTTCCCCGGGAAGATGAAGCGTAAGATAACCTCCTGTGTTCTGGTATGACTGAGGATGGAGAAATTTCAACTTACCGTTGATTAATTTCCTTCCTTGGAATCCTGCCCCCCCTAAGACCAGTCCAGACCAAGCAGGGTTAAGTTTACCCCTGCCAGCCAGATGTTGGAGGACAGAGAAAAAACTTGCCAGAGCCCTGACTGGTTGGGACTCTGGTAGGTATAAGGGCATACCACTAGGGGTCTCTTCAGTTATTTTACTCTTCTTCATTTCCTCTGTTTGTGGTTAATTTCTCTTTCAATTTTACTTACATTTATTTAATAGTTCAATTTGCTGGATGTACCCAGAGCACACAAGAGGTGTTATTCCTTTGTGGTTTTCCCCAGAACCCCTATTCCACAACACTGGCCTGAGCATTGGATGGGTCTTCTTATTCCTGAGTTAGAGCTCCTTGATCACGTAGAGATCAACTGCGCTCCCTCCCCCCATCGGGGGATCCCCAGCTTCTAGCCAAGAAGGCCTGCCTAGCTGGATGGAGGACAGCATCTGTCCAGATTTTTTCAGCCTGATCCTTTGATTAATTTGGGTGCGTTGCTGCAATTGATCACAATGTTCCCTGGAAGATGGACAGCATAGATACCTCCTGTGTTCTGGATGAATGAGGATATGGGTATACTCAGGACCAGTCACCCGACGTCCTGTGCGAGCGGTGCGGCCCATAAACAGGGCGCAAAGGGACTTCAGGGGAGCATTTCGGCTCTCTGACAATTTGGCAACGGCCAGAGAGCCGGAAAATGGCACCCCATGAAAGTCTATACCCCACCAGGTCACGCAGCTAAGCAGGTCTGGGTCTCTCCGGCGAGGGACCAGCATCTTGACTTAGTGTGCTGGCAGCAGGCGGCTTTGTACATCAGGTGCGCGGCTCTTTCTCCATTCCCACCCCCATAATGGTGGCTAGAGGGGGGTGCGGGGGGGGGGGGGCGTGCCCGATGTGCAAGTGAAGCACAGGGCGCATATCGCCATCGGATGGCCCTGAGTATACGCTTCTTTGAGATCTAGAGAACAAAGCCAGTCATGACTCTGGAGATAAAAATAGAAGGGTTCCTAGTGAAATCATCTTGAAGTTCTCCTCGAACTAGAAACTTGTGGAAGTTTCTGAGGATCTAAGATGGGTTTGTACCCTCCTTTCCTCTTTGGAATAATTACGGAGAATAGATCCTAATCCCCCTTCTGGGATGTTGGAACCTCTTCTATGACACACTCTGACAGAAGAGAGGTGATCTCTTGCTTGAGGACATCAGTGAGTAGGGGTTGAGAATGATATTTCCTCACTAGAGTGGTGGGGGGGGGTATGCTTTGTAGATGAAGCTTGTACCCCTCTCACACTATGGTTAGTGTCAACTGCTCTGAGGTTATGAGATGTCACCTGTGGGCATAATGGCAAAGCCTGCCTGCTATGTGGAGAGGATGGGGGTTCTCCAGAGGCAGAGTGGCAATGTTCTCTAGGAAGAAGTCAAAAAAACAGGCATAGATTAAGTCTACGCTGCTGTGTTGGTGTTTAGGAGCCTGTGGCTTCTTGTGCTGCTTGGGAGGCTGTTATTGAGAAGTTGAGGGGTAAGAAGAGTAGAATTTCTTCTTACCATAGAACAGCTTCTTAGCAGCTGCTTTTTTCTTAGTAGGGTAGGTTAGTAGCCTTTGAAAGCCTATTGAGGATAGTATTTTCAGACTCTAATTGAGAAGCCTTATCTTGCCCAATCCTGTCCAAAAAGGTTCTCACCAATACAGGGAATTTTACCGAGTTTGTCTTGACCCCACTGTTCAAGGTCTGATGCCTGAACCAGGCAATCCTACGGGCACCTTTACAGATAGACGGTGTTCTGCTAATGCATTCAAAACAGTCAAAGGTTGCCAAACTGAAAAAACTTGGAAACTTGGGCATGTTTGACTAATGTAAGGTAGTCTGTCCTCTGCTCATCAGAGAGGAGGACATTGATTCCAGATCCCTAGTGACTTCCCTAAGGAACATACCCATGTAAAGTGTGTACGAACTTATGTGGGCTGAAAGAGTGGAGGTTTGAAAGTACCAGCGGGCAGAAACATCGAGAATTCTCGCAGTCCCTGCCCAGGAGATTCAAGGAGTGCATCTTCGAACTCTTAATGCGACACTAGCTGATTACTTACCATTTGAGATGTGTGGAAGCTGTGTCTTTCAGGAACCCTACTACTACTACTATTCATCACTTATAGAGTGCCACGCACGCAGCGCTGTACAGCTAACCAACAAGAGTTAGCCAGAATACAAGAGACAGTCCCTGCCCATCAGAGTCCGGCTCATCGGAGCTTATAATCTAGTGAGAACATTACAGAGCATAGGTCAGAATAGCGCAAGGCACAATAGGGTCAATACGATTTGTCTTGAGAGTTGACGGGGTTTAAGACAGAATAAGATAGAATAAGGCTTTCCGGTACCCGAAAATGGTATCGAGTCATCGAGTCTGGGGAGAAATAGTGAGAGGTGTCTTCCACATCCAGAACATAAGGTCCTGGAGTATGCGAATATAGGGAGAGCAGTCATTCTCTTTAGGAGTTGTAGGATATTAGAGAATTTCCAACTCCTCTATTCTGGGTTCTTTCTCCGATGCAGGAGTAATGGATAGGCCCCTCACCATATCCTTGATAAACTGCTGGAAAGACATGTCTTTGGGAGGGGACATGAGCCGTTGTGGTGACAGAGAGGGATCCTCAGGGAGACTCCTCATCTATATGGAACCAATCCAGGTCTGAAGAATCAGAATTGTAGATTCAAAGTATCGACGAGAGTGATGCTCTTGTTCTTGTAAGAATCAGTACCGATCAAGATCGGTATCGGCGTGAGAGACCTGCCATGTTGGTACCTCAGATCCAGCGACGGACTCAGGGCCCAGCATGGGCGGGAGTGTGCCGATTATATCGGCATAGTTGGCGGTATCGGTTATCGACGATAACAGCAGTAATGTCTTGACTGGTACCGGCGCCGCTAATAGAGCCACAAGACTCTGCTCAATGGCTAGGCATGCGCGATCCATTGAGCTTGCCGATGCCTGGATATCGGTACCAGAAGCTTGGGCTACTATTCCAGAGCATGGCACCAGGAGCTCTCCTGAGATGGAGGCCTCAGGAGCATCCTGGACCCCTTGTAAGGTTATTTGGAGGGAAGGTCCTCGGCCAGGGCAGTTTGGCCAATCGATCCACCACTTGGGCAATGCCCAAGGCATCTCTAATTTTTTAAAATAGAGATCTACCCTTAGGAGGACGGCCTGTCTTGGAAGACGACTTATGTTTCGATACTTAAGATCCATGTGAAGACGATGATGTCCTCAAGGACGTTGAAGTAAGCAAGACTGCATCTGAGGCAAAACAGGGAGCAGAGTTTTGTGGCCGATTCTGTAGGCCTCTCTTTGTCATCCTTTTGCATAGGGGACACTCAGTATGACTGGTGATCTGGGACGAGGCATTTGAATCACCAGTCATGGGTATCAGTGGCAGAAATGGTACTGCCACCCTTGGAACATTTTTTAGAACATTTTAAACATTTTTTAGGGAGGAGTGGCCTAGTAGTTGGGGCAATTTACCTCAGGCCGGAAGGTCGGGGGTTCAAATCCCACTAGAGGACAGCAACCTTGGGATGGAAAAACTGAGGTTTCTAGTTCCACAGGTGCTCCTTGTGGTCTTGGGCAAGCCACTTACACCCTCCATTGCCCATGTTCCTTGTAAGTATTAGTGTAGATGTGTCTCATATCCACTCGGGTTAAATGTTATTCCCCAATGGTGCTGTGACCACTTTGATTGAAGGATAAGGTGGTATACAAAACTGTCTAAATAAATAAATAAACCACTGGTTGGTTTTTCCATCGCGTCAGTATCATTCCATTGTGAAACCGCACCTTGAACATGTGTGCAATTCTGGTCACTGTATCTTAAAAAGGATATAGCGTTATTAGAAAAGGTACAGAGAAAAGTCACCAAAATGGTAAAGGGGATGGAAGGATACTCCTATGAAGAAAGGCTGAAAAAGGTTAGGGCTCTTTAACCTGGAAAAGAGACGGCTGAGGGGAGATATGATAGAAGTCTATAAATTAATGAACGGAGTGGAATGGGTAAACGTAGATCGATTGTTTACGTTATCAGAATATAGAAAGACTAGGGGGACATGCAATGAAGCTACAGTGTAAACTATTTAAGACTAATAAAAGAAAATATTTTTTCACTCAACTTGTAATCAAACTCTGGAATTTGTTACTGGATGTAGTAAAGGCTGTTAGTGTAGCTGGGCTTAAAAAAGGTTTGGACAAGTTCCTGGAGGAAAGGTCCATAAACCATTATTAAGAAAGGACCCAGGATATCAATGCTTGATCCAGTACAAGCATTGTGGAACCTGTGTCTTTTGGGGAGACTGCTAGGACGTATGACCTAGGATTGGCCACTGTTGGAAACGGATACTGGGCTTGATTGACCTTGGTCTGACCCAGTATGGCATATCTTATGTTCTTATGTTTGAAAAACCTAAGGTCTGAAACTGCGTTGAAGCATCCGAAAGAATTAAAGGAGGTTTTTTCAAATTTTTTACAGAAGGAAGAAGTAAAGATAAAAAGTTTGGTTCCAGCGTCGACCAGAAGGCAGAAGCAACCACAAAATATAATAAAGAAAATTTCTGCGGTGACAGGATTACTTCCTGCTGGCTCCACAGAAAACAAAGAACCGAGGAGGGAGAGTCACAAAGGTGGGAAAGCAGCAACACAGGCGCAGTGGGAGGCTCCCAAAAAGCTTCCCTATTGGGGTGCTGGGGAGCATTCACGCACGGGCTCTGTCGATACAGACGTCACCCATAACCACATTCCTGCTTGTTCCTGGAGACTGCAACATGCATGCACAAGCAACTGCTATGCCAAATGCAGAAAAGAGATTGATACATGCATAAACACCACAAAAAATAAAATTATGTGCAAACACCACCAAGTGTATTTAAATTAATACACTAACGAGCTGTGCGTATTCGTGTATTATGTGTAAACACCACCAAGTGTATTTTAAATAAACTAATGAGCTGTGCGAATGCTACTACTATCTGCACCCAATGCAGAGAAACTCGTTGACGATTACATAACCAGCAAGAGCACCATTATTTCTATACCAGGTCTGAGGTGACTTAAAAATCGGTGCATGTGTACGGACAAGACGGTTTTAGGGTATGTACCGGTGAAACAGTTACCTTCAACGTAAAGGTTTTCTGCATGTATCTTTTGGCATATAAGCAAAGGTTTGGCATTCAAGAAGAAGAGTAAATTAGACTTACCTGCTAATTGTTGTTCCTTGCGGAACTCTAGTCCAGTCCCGGAACCATAGAGTTGTGAACATCCACCAGTAGCTTTGGAGACTGAACATCTTCTCTCTTGATCATCCAGCTATATGCAGCCCCAAGGACCGCCCACACATCAGTACCTTTTGACAAAGCATACTAAGCAGAGCAACAAATAAGTAGATATAACACAGTGGAAAAAAGGATCCTGACCCTAAAGTTCCCACTACTAGCAAAAAAAAAAAATATTTTTTTCCAATTGCGTAAGAACCACCTCCCGCCTACGGGAAGGCGGACCAGAACGGCTGTGGCAACCCTTGTGCAAAACGCATGCAACAAGAGACGCCACCGCTCACCCCCAAGATTTGACCCCGAAAGGAAAACTAAGGCGTGCTGCAAGCAGAGGAGCTCTGACCGAAAGTATAGAGAACAAAAACCCTGGCAGACTCTATAATGAATGTACCTTCTTGGCTGGCAGCGAGAACAGATAGACAGGGAGGGATCCGGGACTGGACTAGAGTTCCGCAAGGAACAACAATTAGCAGGTAAGTCTAATTTACTCTTCCTTAGCGTCCCTCTAGTCCAGTCCCGGAACCATAGAGGATGTAACAGAGCAGTAAATCTCAACGGGAGGGCCTCGCTAGTCCAGCCTGAAGCACCCGAGACCCAAACCGTGCATCCGACGCCGCCTGAACATCCAGACGATAGTGCTTAACAAAGGTGTGCAAGAACGACCACGTCGCCGCCCGACAAATATCCACCGCCGGTACCAAGCTAACTTCTACCCAAGACGCCGCCTGCGCCCTAGTCGAGTGAGCCCGAAGCCCGGCAGGAACCATCCTGCTGTGTAAAAGGTATGCCGACGAAATCGCCTCTTTCAACCAGCGGGAAATGGAAGACTTAGAGCCGCTTCCCCCTTGCGCGGACCGCCAAAGGCGACAAATAGGCGATCGGACTTACGGAAGGCCGCCGTTTCCCTCAAATACCGACGAAGAGCTCAACGGACATCCAACGCGTGCAAGGAGTTATCCCGCGTGCTTGCCCCGTTCCTTGGCAAACACCGGGAGAGACACCACCTGCTTCATGTGAAACGCCGAAACTACCTTAGGCAAAAACGCGGGAACCGGTCGCAATACCACCTTGTGGCAGAGAAAGACAGATAGGGTTCCCTACACGAAAGAGCCTGCAACTACGAGATCCTGCGAGCTGACGAGATCGCTACCAGAAACACCGTTTTTCAACGTCAAGTCCTTCAACGAAGCTTGCGCCAAGGGTTCAAACGGCGAAGCCACCAGAGACCTCAACACCAAAATCAAGTCCCAAGAGGGCACAAAAGCCCTCCAAGGAGGCAGAATACGCAACACCGCTCTCAAGAAGCGCTACACGGCCGCATGGGACCCCAATAACTGGCCTGAACCTTGCCTCGAAAACACGCAAGAGCTGCAAGTTGTACCTCAACGAACTCGCCGCCAGGCCCTTGTCCACCCCTGCTTGCAAGAAGGAGAGGATCTGAGGAACGGAGGTCCGCAAAGGCCGCAACTCGCGAGCCGCACACCAGTTCTCAAAAATACGGCCACCGGACATACGCTAGAGACGTAGACTGACGCCGCCGCCCACAACAAGGGTAGCAATGACCTCCGGGAGAATAACCTTTGGCTCTCATTCGCGCCCTCTCCATAGCCATGCCGTAAGCGAGAATCGAGCCACCTGAGGCATCTGCAGCGGCCCCTGCAGAAGGAGATCCGGCCGAGGAGGAAGGAGCCACGGATCGGCCACACTCAACCGCACCAGATCCGCATACCAAGGATGACGAGGCCAGTCTGGGGCAATCAGAACCACGGGACCCGGATGCCGCTCGATCCGCTGTACCAGGCGACCCAGCAGAGCCCACGGAGGAAAGACATAGAGCAGCCCATACCTTGGCCACCTTTGTGCCAATGCATCGAGGCCTTCTGACATGCGTTCCCGATGCCTGCTGAAGAACCTTTCGACCTGTGCGGACTCGAAGGTCGCCATGAGGTCCATTATCGGCAGACCCCAACAACGGACCAGCAACGGCAAATACCTCGGGATGTAGAGACCACTCTCCGGGTTCTACCCTGCAACGACTCAGAAAGTCCGCCTCCCATTGTGAACCCCCGCAATATGCTGGGCCGACAGACACTGAAGATGCCGCTCTGCCCAATCCAGAAGCAGATCCGCCTCCACTTTCCAACGCCGCGCTGCCTGTGCCTCCCTGGCGATTTATGTAGGCTACCATGGAGGCATTGTCGGATAGCACCTTGACCGCCGCTCCCTGCAGCCAAGGCTGAAACGCTGTCAGAGCCAACCACACGGCTCTCATTTCCAGTCGGTTGATGGACCACCGGCTCTCCAGCGAGGACCACTGGCCCTGAGCAATCTGGCCCTCGCAATGAGCTCCCCAGCCGCTCAAACTGGCATCCGTCATCAGCAGACGCCAGACGGGAGACTCCAAGGGCATACCGTTCGCCCGAGAGCGCCGACACAACCACCAGCGAAGGCTGCGCCGAACCTCCAAGGGGCAAAACTAACTGACGAGCTAGCGAGTCGGGACTAATGACACCATCGACGCAGCAGCGCTCGCTGCAGAGACAGCATGTGCGCCCTTGCCCACGGAACTACCTCGATTGTCGTCGCCATCGTGCCGAGAAGCTGAAGGTATTGCCAAGCCGAGGACGCCCGTCTCGCTAGAAACTGCTCCACCAGCCGCCTCAGGGCCTGCGCTCTGTGCACTGGGAGGAAAAACCTTCCCGTTGCCGGTCTCGAAACGCGCCCCCCAATACTCCAAGGTCTGCGAGGGAAGAAGGCTGCTCTTCGCCCCGATTGACACCACCCAACCTAACGGACGGCAAAACCTGTACGACCCGCGCCGTTCGCCCGGAGGACTCTCCTCCCTCGACTTCGCCCGGATCAACCAGTCGTCGAGATAGGGATGCACAGGAGGACACCCTCCTTCCGCAGAAACGCCGCTACCACCACCATGATCTTCGTGAAGACCCGTGGCACCGTCCGCTAGGCCGAAGGGGCATGGCTTGAAAACTGAAAAATGGCCCATCGGCAGCGCAAACCGCAGAAATCTTTGATGTTCCCGGTGAATGGGAATGTGCAAATAGGCCTCCGTAAGGTCTAGGGACGTTAGGAATTCCCCCTCGCGGACCGCCGCTATGACCGAGCGCAGCATTTCCATGCGAAAATGCGACACCCGGAGGCACGGACTCACTCTCTTTAAATCCAGGATAGGTCGAAAGGTGCCCTCCTTTTTCGGCACGACGAAGTAGATGGTAGAGTATCGACCGGACACTAACTGCCCCTCCGGCACGGGGGGGCGACGCCCGGAGCCAACAGCAGCCGGGGAAAGTGTATCCGATACGACTCGTCATTTCCAGGGAGCGCTGCACAGGGACATAACGAAGGAATCGAGCACCGGTCGATGTAGCTCGAGCGCATATCACTCTCGTATCACTTCTAACACCCACCGATCGGATGTGATAGCGGCCCAGGCAGGGTAGAAATCCTGCAGTCTGCCCCCTACGGGAATCACCGCCACCGGAGCCGGCCTCGCTTCATTGCGACTTTTTGGGGACCTGCGCCTGGAAGGAGCCAAAACCTCTACCTGCCCCCCGAAATCCGCGGAAACTCTGTCCGCGCCCCAGATATCTGGAACGCTGGGACTGACCAAAGCGGGAGGCACGAAACCTCCGAAAGGACTGCTGAGACCCCCGGAAGGTGAAGGTCGGCTTCCCCTGCTTGGGCTTATCCTCCGGAAGCCGACCCCCCTTAGAATCCCCGAGATCTTTTACCAACCTATCCAAGTCCTCTCCAAATAACTGCCTGCCCTTAAACGGCAGCTTACTAAGGCTAGCTTTAGAAGAGCCATCAGCCGCCCAATTATGTAACCAAAGAGAACGACGCGCCGCTACCACCGACGCCATGCCGTTAGCTAACCCCCTAATGAGGTCATAGTGGATATCCGCCAAATAAGCGGTACCCGACTCCAATCTGGACGCCGCGGCCTCTTGTTCCGCCGACTGGGGCCCCTGGAACTGTTGAGACCAGCGGAGGCAGCCGCGCGCCACCCAGGCCCCGGCCACCGCCGCCTGCATTGACAGGGCAGCAACATCAAACGCCTGTCTCAACAAGCTATCAACTTTCCGATCCTGCGGGTCCTTCAATGCCGCAGCACCTTCCACCGGGATAGTAGTCCGTTTAGTAACCGCGGAAACTGCCGCGTCCACCTTCGGCGAACGAAAGAGCTCTCTATCAGCCTCCGACAGAGGATACAACTTAGGCAACAGTCTAGCCCCACGCAAAGCGGACTCTGGACTGTTCCACTCCTCCTGGATCATAGCTTTAAAAACCCTATGGAGCGGAAAGACTCTGTGGGAAGTGCGCACGCCTGCATCAAGGGATCCTCCAACTTGTCCTCCGCAGTGGCATCTTCCACGGGTATGTTCAATACCTTGAGGGTTTCGGCAATCAGTGCCGGAAGTTTCTCTTTACGAAATACACGCACTATTCTACTACTCTGCTCATCGTCCAACAACTCGCCGTCTTCTAAATCCTCCGCAGACTCCAGTTCGAGAGCCTCCCCCAGCCCCTCGTGGAACTCATCCCCAGGAGGCGCAGAATCCGCAACACTCGGGGGCCGGCTCTTCTTTTGTGGACCAGTGTCTCCCTCCACTGAAAGTGGATGCTTTAGCCCACAGCGGGGCAGGACCGAGCCTCCCCCCGCGGCTGCAAGAGAGCCAGAGCCTCCTGCATGAGAGAGAAAAAGGCGGGTGGAACTCCCAGGGATCCCTCCTGGACGCCCCCCGCCAACAGGCGCTCTGGCACCGCAGAAATCCCCGGACCAAGGACCGTCTCTGCCTGCTCTGATGTCCCTTCTGTAGATACAGGTGGGAGATCTGCACTGGAGCCCTCCAGAGGATCCTCCATGCCAGCACCCACAGCAGCACAAGTGGCACAGACTCGGGCTTCCAAATTACTACTTCTACGAATGCCACAGACCAGACACCGAGGACTAGGAGGCATGGCTATGCACACAGCCCTCTGCCAGCAAAGCAGGAACACCTTGCTGAAGCAAACAGAGCAGAAAAAAAAAAAAAAAAAAAAAAAATATCGCGATTTTAAAAGTGCTCAAAAACGCTCCAAATTGCAGGATTAGATAGAGCTGGAGTCAATTAGCTGATATCTGACCAAGAAATGCAAAAACGAAGCTCCTATCCCTAAAAATAAAACACGAAGAAAAACAACTTTGAAAAAAATCCAAAATGGCCGCCGGAACCCGATCCCGCCAAAAAAAGGACCAGAAAAAATACCCAAAAGGTCTAAAACACTCCCCAGAGCTGATTCCAGGCCACCCCAAGGCCTCCACCACTGCCTTTAGAAAGAAAAAGCTTCAAACTCTACTCATCCACACACAGGAGTGGAGGGGGGGTCAAAACACTGAGTGTGCTGTCCAGCGTGCCTGTCACAAGCTCTGAGTAGCAGTTATCAGAGTCAATAACAGAGTAATAACCGCTCAGGGCAGCTCGGGGAACCCCTAAATCAGTCAGGGGACCTTCAGAGCCTACTGCTGTATTCAATTGCTGCCTGTAATTGTCTTTAACCTTCTCCTCACCCACCAAGGGGGTTCGGTAGAAAGGAGACCTGTGTCCTGTGCAGCTCCCCTGCTTGTTTGACCTATGGGGAGACTGACAGAGAGAGACAGAGAGAAAAAAACAGATTAGAGAAAGACAGAAGGGACACAGTCAAAGATTTCCTCCACAGCAGCAGCCCAGCACCTAAATCTAGAAAATAATAATAAAACACTAAAGCTCTGCTTATTTGTTCCTAAGGAGCCCAGTTCTGGGCTCTGACTTCCAAGCTGCTTGGAGACTGAGATACTGATGGTGGGCGGGTCCTTGGGGCTGCATATAGCTGGATGACCAAAGAGATGAAGATGTTCAGTCTCCAAAGCTGCTGGTGGAGGTTCACAACTCTATGGTTCCGGGACTGGACTAGAGGGACGCTAAGGAAATGTCTTTTGCTTCTTATCCTTGAGTGTTCTTTGGACTCATATCATTCTCCATTTACTTTATATCTCTTTGTTGTGATTTCATAAAAAATGGTTTTTGGACAAAATAGTGTTGATTAGTATGGGAAGAGCGCCAAAAGAACCTGCATGTTCTATGTGCATAACATGAGCATTTGACATTTATGCGCATGCGCACACAGCCACTTGTAGAGCGTCTATTGTTTGCACATGTGTTGGCTCCCCTCCTTTCAGTTTTAACCCGAAGTTTTGCACCCAGCTCATTTGCATACATGCCCTTTGCTACATATTGGTGCCGAAGCTTTGCGCTATCGGCACATTACAAGAACACGCACACAGCTAATAGCACATGATTTCAGCACTAACTTTCTGCATCGGCCTGTCAACTTACAAATGGACTTTTAAATACAACTGTTCAGTTTTAACAGAACTAGAGATATGGGAAAGATGTTACCTTGTGTTGCTGGTAGAGCTGCTTCTGCACACAGTCTTCCTTCATGTATCTAAAAGCAGCTTTGCATAGATGGTCCATTAGAAATAAGATGGTTTTCTCTTTGTACCACAGCTGCTGACTTGTGAAAACCTGAACCCAAAATTCCAATACAGCGTCAGGGCCCACTTCATTAGGCTGACTACTTGCAAAAACATGAGTCTGCAAACATAAGACAAAAATTGATTTTATTTCTATATGAGGTGCAGATCATTTCACATACATCAGTTGAACAACAAGATGCTAACACCAAATTCAGTTTCTCAAAATCTAGCCTGAAAGACAAAGAAAAGAAAACGCTCATCTGTTTCTCTTATAACTGAAAGGAAGTTACCTACAATTCACACAGACAGAGAATTATCAAACCTAGGGTTTTCTAAAAATAAACTTAGAACAAACAATATCAATAGCATAAAGGATATAAATTAGTAGTTTTTTAAATTTAGATTTTATTAAATTTTTTTAAAAAATAACCAAACACCACAACATAGCCAAAATAGGGAACAGACTCCGTGCTTAAACCACCACTAATACAAAGATTCTGCTACTCCCGTATCCCACCAGTCCATACCCCTACCTAAACTCCCCCCAACCCACCACCTCATCCCCCCTCCCAGGCTCGAATCCACTACACCTTGTTCATGAGGAATACTACAACTCATACATCTTGTACAGCAATTATAAGGATCAAACAACATACATTAACCACTATATGTATACCCAATAGGGTGGTGACTATCTTCCCCCTCCTCACCCACCCATCCCCCATCAACTCTCAAGTTTGGGAATTGTAAAAATACTTCCCATGCCACTGCTGGTATGGTTCCCAAACCTGTACAAATGTCTGAATATTATGGTTCTTTAAAGCCAGTGGTTCCCAACCTAGTCCTCTGGGTTCCATTGTATGCAGATCTCTCATACATATTTGAGGACGCACATTCTGACCTGGATGTCCAATCCCTTGTCCAGGTGCCCATAATTGGGATGTGCACCGGCTGTACTAGATTCTGATCCTGCGGGGGCTAGACATGCCCGCAGGATCAGAATCGGAAACAGTGCCAGGACATCCAGGCTGTGCCCGATTCTGGACGCCCAGCACGCACAACGGACTCCGGATAGCTCAGCCAGGCTTCTGAATAGAGCCATAGTGCCATGGCATACTGTTGCCATGGCACCATGGCTCCTGAATGGAGCCTGATCCACAGCCACCAACCAAAGTCCCCTTTCCTTCCAGCCCGAGCCCCAATCTGGCCTTCCATGGCCAGGGTGGGGCTGTAAGGAACCCCCTGCACCTCCTCTGCTGGTCCCAGCTCAGCTCTCCCCTGATGTCTAAGGGGAATTATTCCATCTCTGAGGTGGAATAAGTCCCCCCGTCCATTTTGCTGACCCCGGAAGTACAGGGCCGACCTCAGAATCAACCCTGTATGTCTGGGGTCAGTCGCTGCCCACCACCCACTCTTGCTCCCCCTGACCTGCTCCTTCCCACCCACAGAGCTCCCCGCACAGATCCGGTGAACGTGCGGGGAGCTCTGTTTCTCCCAGTACCGACCAAATAGCGGGTCTGGACATCAGATCAGCTGTCCAGACCCGCTATTCTGGTCTCAGAACAGCCCCATTGTGGATACCCTGAAAACCTGACTGGCCTGGGGGTACTTGAGGACTGTGTTGGGCACCACACTTTAAGGCTGTAATTTCACTCATCCGAAAGATACAATCAAGCCTCCAAACCACTATCTCCATGGTTGGCAGCACAGGAAGCCTCCAACAGCAGGTCAATTTCTTGCCGAGCAGCTACAGTGTATTATACAATACCCTCATAGCCACCACATTCCCTCCTCTAACTCCTCTCCCCTCTCATTCAGTAATGCCTCTTCAGGACCTACCTGCAGACCAACCTCCATGATCTCCTCCACCAGACCCAAATATTTCACCGCCAGTGGACACCCCCACCACAAATGCCAAAAGTCTTCATCTGTCCCACAACCTTTCCAAACCACCCCCCTCCCCCCCAAAAAAATAAACAAAAAACCTAGAATGTCCTTTCCCCAATCTACTCAACCTATCTGAGGTCCAATAAACCCGCTATCTGACTTTCAAGTAATTCTTCTAGAGTCCTGCCGAGACAGTCAATCTTCTCGCACTCTGCTACTTTCCCCCATCTGAAATTATCCTACTCCCCAGCCATCTCTCTCTCCCAGGCTTGCACCTTGGGTTTGGCCTTCCACTCTTTAATCAGCACCTTCGAGGCCGCTTTTGGATCCTGATCCGCTTAGTCTCTTATGTGTTTCCTTACCATTCCCCTAGATGTATCCTTGTCCTCAGCTGTTGTGTTGTCTATCACAACTAGATTGTAAGCTCTGATAAGCAGAGGCCATCTTTTACATGTGCCTGTACAGCACTGTGCACATCCTGTAGCGCCTTCTCCCCCAAATATTCAGCATAGCTCCTGTAATAGGGGTCCCCATCTTCCCCCTCTTGAGTCGTCCCAATCTCCTTTGCCAGTACAATGCCTCCAGCAGAGTTTCTCCTGAATCACATTGTTGAAGGCATATCCATGTTTTTTCCTCCTTTCCCATCCTCCAATCAAACAATGCTCTCAAGTGAACAGCGTCATAATATATCTGCAGATTGGGTATCCCCAGTCCCCCCGCCTTCCTACCTCCTCATAAATAATACCCTCCTTGGCACCCTCAGGGGACGCCCACCCCAAATAAAATCAAAAAGGACAGACTAACTCTATTATATTGGATAAGGACCTCCCACAGCAATGCCATAAAATAAAATAAAAACCTGAGTAAAACAAACATTCATTTTACCATCACAATCTTCCCCATCCACAACAAATATAGCCCCTTCCATCTCTCCAAATCTTGTCTAATAGTCCACAACAATGGCAGGTAATTACTCCTAAAAGCTCATGAAAAGTTTCACCTAGTCTCACTCCCAAATAGCGAACTCCTTCCTGGGCCCTCATAAACGGAAAAGCCTGCTTAAGCAGAGACTCCAGGCCCGGTCCTATATTTAAGCCTTACACCTCCGTCTTATCTACATTCACCTTATACCCAGAGATAAGACTGCATTGTCTTATCTCATCCATAAGAATTAGTATGAAAAGTACTGGCTCTCTAACGAAAAATGCTGTATAGCATCGTCCACAAAGAGGGACATTTTGTAAGCTACCAATTCCCCCCCCCCCCCATCTCTACCCCCCATGACATCTCCCTGTTATGGATCCTCGCTGCTAGAGGCTCAATTGCTAGGGCAAATATTAGATGGGACAAGGGACACCCCTGCCTAGTACCCCTCCCTAGACCCCCCCTCATCCTCCCCCACCCTTACACGCACACTCACTGGGGAATGGTCTGACTCGGGGCAGTTTCTCTAAATGGGTTAATTTCACACATATCATGACAGTCATGAACCTCACTTCTAAGCAAGGATATGTGAAGTATGATCTCAGTCTCTCAAACGTACTGCTAATACTCAGCATATTATTTGTATCATGCCAAAGAGAGCTTACTTTTAGAGTTCGTAAAAATGCAACATACGTAGGTAGTTTGTCAAGATATGCTTGAAAATTCTTCTTTATTAAGCCTGTGTCTCCCAATATAATGAGAAAGCATAGTTACTCACCTGTAAAAAGGTGATCTCCGGGAAAAGGAATCAGTCTTCACTTATTGGTGAACATCACCTACGGAGCCCGTGCGGGAATGCTCCCAGCGACCAATATGAAAGCTTTTGGGAGCACTCCACTGCGCCTGCATGTCTGCCTTCCCAACTCCTCTCCTCAGCTGAGTTTGTAGCTGAGAAGAACAAAAGAGCCCTACAACTCCTAGGGGATAATGGTTGGTTGTGAAGATCAATTCCTGCTGTTCCCAGAGATCACTTGTTACAGGTGAGTAACTACGCTATCTCCAGGAACAAGCAGGAATGCAGTCTTCCCTTATGGGACTCACCAGCACCCAGATACAAGACTGGTATGGAGGTGAGAGTAGTGCGATCCCGGAGGTAAAAAACACGTAGCCGAAAGGGTCTGGAATAGTTGTGGGCCACTGGACTCTATTGCAGGAGGCAATAGATAGAAACTTCAGTGAAGTGGTGGCTCAAGGTTCAAAAGGTGACTTTAGAAGTTGTGCTAGAACCACATTCAGATCCAGGCCACCGGAGGCAGCTTAACGGGTGGCTTGGACAGCAGCAGACACCACATGAAGCATGCTACTAAGGGATGTGAGAAGGATGGGCTGTCTATTCACTGGTCTCTGAAAGGCTGCAATGGCACTAAGGTGAACTCTAACCGAATTAGTTTTAAAATCTGTCAAGGCTAACGGGAGAAGATAATGTAGAAGCGACTCCACTGGGCAAGAAAAGGAGTCAATGTCCTTTTGGGAACACCAGAAGGCAAACCTATGCCATTTGAAGGCATAAGATCACCTGGTGGAATCCTTATGAGATGCAAGGACATCCTTGACCACCTGTGGTAGGTTGAGGTCGGTGAGCACTAGCCCTTCAGCAGCCATGCTGTCAGGGATAGGGAGTAAAGATTGCAATGGAAGAGCATCCCGTGGTCCTGAGAGAGGAGGTCGGGCGCACATCCCAGGTTAAGTGACCAAGTCTGCACAAGGCGAAGAAGCAGAGGAAACCATGGTCAAAAGGCCCAAAAGGGGACTATAAGAATCATCGTGCCCCTGTCAGCCTTTAGCTTGAACAGCATCTTGGGTATCAAGGAGATGGGAAGGAATGCATAGGGCAGTCCCCCGTCCACAATGGAGAAGGAAGGCGTTTGAGGCCTCTCAGTACAGTGATGGACTCCTGGAACAGAAGAGTGGAAATTGTGTGTTTTACGGAGTGCAAAAAGCTGTATAAGTGGAGTTCCCCAAATATAGAAGATCTGAACAGCCATCTCCCGATGCAAGGTCCATTCATGTGGATGGTGGATACGGCTTAGCCTGTCTGCGAAGACATTGAGTTTGCCCAGAAAGTACACTGTTCTGAGGTGAATGTGCTGAGAGATGGCAAAGGACCATAGGCGAATCGCTTTCCTCGCAGAGGGGATGGGACCCCATTCCACCATTTGTTTATGTAGAACATGGCAATCTGCTTGCCCGTTCTGACTAGAACAGGTTGCCCGTTCTGACTAGAACAGGTTGCCCCAATAGTTGGGTTTGAAAAATCCAAAGAGCATTTGTCAGTGCTCGCAGTTCTAGCAGGTTAATCTGCAGGGCAGATTCCTGTGGTGTCCACAATTCCTGTATGGTCAGATTATTCAGATGCACCCCCCATCCTAGCTAGAGTAGTTACTCACCTGTAACAGGTGTTCTCCAGGAGCAGCAGGAATCAGTCCTCACTTATGGGTAACGTCGGTGCCGACGGAGCCCTCGCGGAGCAATTTTCCCCAGCTTTCGAAGAAAGCCTTTGGGAATTGCAGCGCGCATGCGCGGTCCCCTTCCCGCCCAAGGGTACCATCTTGCTCAGTCTGATGACATAGCGGAAAGACAGCAAAAAAGTTAACAAAAACAATGGATAAGAATGACTGCAACTCCGAGGGGAGGAGGGAGGGTTGTGAGGACTGATTCCTGCTGCTCCTGGAGAACACCTGTTACAGGTGAGTAACTACTCTTTCTCCAGGACCAAGCAGGAAGTCAGTCCTCACTTATGGGACTCCCAAGCTTAAGGCTACCGGAGACCACAAGCCGAAAAATGAGCTCCCTCTAGCTCAGCAGTACAGAAGGAAGGAATCTTCTCTGAATACGCTCCCGGCCTGTAGCCCAACACCAGGGCCGGAGGGTAGGAGTTGCTTAAACCTCAAAGAGATTGTGGAGGACTGCCTGTCCGAAAGCACTGTCCCTGCAGGACTCTCTCCAGGCAGTAATGAGCCGCAAACGTCTGGCTTGAAGACCAAGTAGCGGCCCGGCAGATGTCTGCCAACGGAACAGAGCGGAGATGAGCCACTGACGCAGCCTTCGCCCTGACACGGTGAGCCGTGACCCGACTATCTAAGGAGAGGCCGGCTGCCCCATAAGCCCAGGCGATACAGTCAGCTACCCAGATGAACAAAGTACGCTTAGAGACAGGTACCCCCAATCGATTGGGGTCAAAAGATACAAAAAGCTGGACAGCCTTTCTATGCTCTCGCGTACGGTCAAGGTAGAAGGATAAGGCTCGTCTACAGTCCAGGGTATGCAGAACAGTTTCAGCTCGGCTGGTATGCGGCCTGGGAAAGAAGGTCGGAAGAACCACCTCTTGATTGATGTGAAAAGGGGAGACCACCTTTGGAAGAAACTTAGGGTGAGTCCGTAAGACCACCCTATTCTTGTAGAACCTAGTGTATGGGGGCTCCGACACTAGGGCCTGTAGTTCACTAACGCACCTAGCAGAGGTAAGGGCTACCAAGAAGAGAATTTTCCAGGAGAGGAAACGCAGAGGGCAGGTAGCCATGGGTTCAAAAGGCGGACAGGTAAACCTTTGCAAGACCACATTGAGATCCCAGTCAGGAGCTGGAGGGCGCAACGGAGGCTTAAGCAGAAGGCGGCCCCTGAGAAAACGCGCCACCAAGGGGTGCGAGGAAAGAGGCTGGCCCTCCACCAGCGAATGATGTGCAGAGAGAGCACTGAGGTGGACCCTGACAGAGTTGGATTTGAGGCCTAGATCGGAGAGGTGAAGCAAATATTGCAGTACCACCGATACTAAGCAGGCGAAGGGGTCCTCAGAGCGCTGAGAACACCAGACCGAGAAGCGACGCCATTTAAGGGCATAAGATTTCCGGGTGGAAGGTCGCCGAGACGCCAGGACGACAGCTTCCACCTCCGGAGGAAGTAAGAGCGGAGCTAGGACTACCCTTTCAGCAGCCAGGCCATCAGGTGAAGGGCCCGGAGGTTGGGGTGCAGGAGAGTACCCTGATCCTGGGTCAGGAGATCGGGCTGAAACCCCAGAGGAAGAGGGGTGTCCACCGCTAGCTGTAGGAGCAGAGGGAACCAGGGTTGTCTCGGCCACCTGGGCGCTACCAGGATCACGGAGGCCCTGTCCTGGACAACTTTGAACAGCGTCCGGGACACAAGTGGCGTGGGAGGAAAGGCATACAGTAGGCCCGTGGACCACGAGATGAGGAAAGCATCCGGCGCTACTCTGAGAGTATGCGGGTGCCGGGAGCAGAACATGGGAAGTTGCCGGTTTAGAGGACTGGCAAAGAGATCCACGGTGGGGAGGCCCCACCGGCGGAAGATCCGCTGGACAACTACGGGGTTTAACCTCCATTCGTGTGGCTGCAGAATCCGGCTCAGTTTGTCGGCCAGGCAATTTTCCTGCCCGGGCAGGTAAACAGCCTTGAGGAGGATGTCGTGGTCGACTGCCCAAGAGCACAGTCTCCGAGCCTCCTGACATAGAAGGAGGGAGCCCGTGCCCCCCTATTTGTTCACGTAGAACATGGCAACCTGATTGTCCATCTGTACCAGTACAGACCGACGAGAAGTGAGGTGAGAGAAGGACTGCAGAGCTAGGTGGATCGCCCGCAGCTCCAGGAAGCTTATCTATTGAGCAACCTCCCAACGTGTCCAAAGGCCTTGAGTGCATGTTCCCTAGCAATGCGCTCCCCATCCCAGGAGAGAGGCATCTGTCGTTAGCACTTGGGAAGGTGGAGGAGACTGAAAGGCCATGCCAAGTACCAGATTGGAGGAGACCAGGCAGTCGGAGATCTGTATTAAGTCCGTCAGTCTCCCTGTGGCCTGATGCCATTGAGTGCGAAGGCTCCACTGAGCAGGTCTCATATGCAGACGGGCATTCGGAGTGACATGGACCGTGGAGGCCATATGACCGAGCAGTTGTAGGAGCTGCCTGGCAGAGACCGGTGACGCGCTGTGGAACCTGCCGGCCAGAGCTATGAGCCAGAGGCAAGAAGGCACGAGCCTGCCGAGTGTCCAGCCGTGCTCCTATGAATTCGAGATCCTGAGAGGGAAGCAAAGTGGACTTTTCGAAGTTTATGACGAAGCCCAAGTGCTGAAGCAGAGCCACTGTGCGTTGAGTGGCCTGAGTGACCTCTAGGGAAGACTGTGCCCAGATGAGCCAGTCGTCCAGGTAGGGGAAGACGAAGAGGCCTTGAAGCCTCAGGAAGGCTGCCACCACTGCCAGGCATTTCGTGAACACCCTGGGAGCGGAGGAGAGGCCAAAGGGCAGTACGCGGTACTGATAGTGATTCCCTGCCACCACAAATCTTAGATATTGTCGGTGGTCCAGATGAATGAGGATGTGAGTATAAGCATCCTTTAGATCCAAGGAGCATAGCCAATCTCCCTGCTGGAGGTAGAGCAGTAGGATTCCAAGGGTAAGCATCTTGAACTTTTCCCGCTGCAGGAACTTGTTGAGGTTGCGTAAGTCCAGGATGGGTCTGAGGCCTCCTGTCCTTTTTGGTATCAGGAAGTACCTCGAATAAAACCCGTGACCCCACAGGTGTTGGGGCACTGGCTCCACAGCCTGTTCCTGAAGCAGACTTTGCAGCTCCTGAAGGAGTAAGTCCCTGTGCAGAGGGGGTCTTGGAGGCTCCCCTGGAAAGTAGGGGGGAGGCACCTGGTGAAAATGTAAGAGGTAGCCCTTTTGAACCACCTGCAGCACCCAGGAATCGGATTGTTATGGCTGACCACCTGTGGGCAAAGTGGGTCAGCCGGCCCCCCGTGCTGAGCGAAGGCCACGGAGGGGGAGAGGCTATGCCGGCATAGTCAAAAACCCCCACCCTGCTGAGCAGGGGCCTGTGTAGTGGGCTTGAGGGCCTTCTGCCTACGGGACCCATTACCCTGTCCCTTAGCCTGCTGGCCCTGATGGGGGGCTGCTGATGCTTGATATTGTGGGTGGTGTTGTTTATAGGCAGACACCTTCCTCGGGTAAAAGGGCTTTTTCCCCGAGCCCTTCCTCTTCTGTGAAGGGGCAGAGGTCTTTCTGGATAGGCGAGTCCTGGTGAGAGTCTCGGACTCGAGTTCCGCCGCCTTTTCAGCCATGGGCTTACCAAAGAGGTTTTCACCTCTGCAGGGACATCGACCAACTTGTCCTGCACCCATGGCTCGAGGTCGGATGACTGAAGCCAAGCCTGACGGCGAGCACCGATGCCGGCTCCGGCTACTCGAGCCGATGCTTCGAAGCCATCGTAGGCTGCTCGAGAAATAAACTTCGAGCACTCTCGAATACCAGTGGACAAGGCCTGGAACCTCTGCAAAGGTTCCTCGGAGAGACCAGCAGAGAACCCGGCAATTTCTTTTGCCAGGTCTCGAAGATACATGCCCATATATAGCTGGTATGTCTGGACTCGGCAAGCAAGCATAGAGCCCTGGAAGCACTTCCTACCGAGGGCATCCAGGTTCCAGGCCTCCTTACCCGGAGGCACCGAGGAGTGCATCTTTTGACTCTTAAGTCGATGCATGGCCGATTCCACCACCATGGAATGGTGCGGTAGTTGTGCCTTTTGGAAACCGGGGCTCTTGCGGACTCGATACATGGAATCGACCCACTTGCTTAACACCGGCGTCGAGGCCGGGCTCTCCCACATGCGGAAGAGCAGCCGCTCCAGCATCGGAGGAACCGGTACAGTAAAGGCCTCCTTCGGGGGAGAGTCATATTGGAGGGCCTCGAGCTCTTCGGCTCGAGGCTCCTCCTCCGGATCCGCGGGGAAGGCCAAAGCCTTGACCATGTCCCTCACGAAATCGGAGAACGGGGTATCCAACGGGTGGGATCGTCTCCGAGGCTCCGACTCGGGCAAGTCGGAGGGGACGCACCGAATCTGAAAAGACCCGGGTGACTCGTCCTCCTCCGTGGAGGAATCGAGTGGCTCCGTGCGGGCGAGTGCCGAGGACCTCCGCTCCGACGCCGAGGCCGGCGTCGACGACCTCGGTCCCGAACGGGAGGCCGAGGGAGACCTTGGCCGAGGATCGACTCGAGCTCGTATGGACTCGAGGATCGACTCGGCCTCCGGGGTCGACTTTGACGTCGACGTCCCGGTGGTCGGGGCAGATGCACTGGCGAGGCCGGTCATCAATGCCCGCTGCTGGTCCATGAAGGCAGCGACACTGCACTCCAAGGCCGTCAATCTGAGACCAAACTCAGAAGACCCAGCAGCCCCCGACTCGGGCCCCGACGGCGGCTCCCTCGGAGGCGAGTCCACGAGGACTACAGTACTCACGTGTCCAGGAGACTCCACTTCGAGACGAGGATGCTTCGAAGGCCTCTCCGCCTCCAAGGACCCGGGGCGGCTGACGGGGCTATGCGACCTGGCCCTCAAGGGACCAGGAGCGTCCTCAGACGCCGCCCTCGCGGGTTTCTTCTTCCGTCGATGTTCCCGGGCAGGAGACCCCCGCTCAGAGGAACTCCGACGATGCTCGGGGCCGGAGTCACGAGACGTTGAAGCCTCTGACGAGGTCCGGGCCCGACCGGACGCGGAGTCAGAGAAGATTCGTTCCTTTTGTGACTGCCGACTCCTCAATGCCTTCGAGGACATTTTGTTGCACGGACCACAACTCATCGAGTCATGATTGGGTCCGAGGCAACTGAGGCAGCAATCATGTGTGTCAGTAAGAGACATGAGTCTGGTACAGCAATCACACTTTTTAAACCCACTGGCAGCCATCGGGGGAAAAAGGGCCCCTGCGAGGTCGAAAGACCGTGCTGCCAGGGAAAAAGAAAAAAAGTGGCGGGAACGCCCGTTACAAAGGACAAAAACCGAAAAAATGTGAACGGACTCGATATTGGAGTATCGAGGCCGGGCGGGAAAAGGACACGGCGTCGAACCGAGAAAAAACAATGAAAAAATCAACTTTTTCAGCGGCGATCACAAACTACGTCTGTAGGGCTCCGCGGAAAAAAGAAGACTGAGCAAGATGGTACTCTTGGGCGGGAAGGGGACCGCGCATGCGCGCTGCAATTCCCAAAGGCTTTCTTCGAAAGCTGGGGAAAATTGCTCCGCGAGGGCTCCATCGGCGCCGATGTCACCCATAAGTGAGGACTGACTTCCTGCTTGGTCCTGGAGAATAGAAGCATCCACTGTCAGGGTGCATCAAGGTGGAGGTATCTGAAAAGGTGAACCGATGAATAGTTTTTGTGGGACACACCACTACTGAAGGATTTGATCAGTTGAGGGGTAATGTGGATCTTGTCTCTGAGATGACCTCTTGCTTGTGTCCATTGAGAAGACAAAGTCCACTGTGCTTATCGCATGTGTAATTGAGTGTAGTGGAATGACATATATCGTGGAGGCCACGTGTCCTAATAGTAGTAACATCTCTCAAGCTGTTACTCGGTTTTGCTGTTGCACCCCTTTTGCCAGCTCTGAGGTGGGCACAGCAATCCTGCAGAAGTAAAGCTTGGGTCTGTCGAGTGTTCCAATGAACTCTAGACGTTAGGTCAGAGCGAGGTGGGACTTTGAAGAGTTTATGACAAAGCCCAGGAGTTGTAGCACTGTGATGGTGCAATGAAGGGAGAGCCTTACCTCTTGAGGGGATTCTGCTCTGATCAGCCAATCGTCTAAGGGAAGATGAATATCCCAAAGTGCATAGGTAGGCAGCGACAACTGCCATGCATTTTGCGAAGACTCTTGAGGCAAAGGCTATACCGAAGGGGAGGACCTGGTATTGATAACAGTTTTCTTGAAAAATGAAGCACAGATGCTGTCTGTGCAAGGGAAGGATCAGTAAATACATGTATGCCTCTTTTAGGTCTAGAGAACATAGTCAATTGTGTCTCTTGAGATATGGTAAAAGAGTTCCTAGTGAAATCATTTTGAATTTCTCTCAGACCATGAACTTGCTTAGATCTTCGAGTTCCAAAATGGGCCTGAAAACTCCTGTTTCTTTGAAATGAGAAAATATGGAGAGTAGAAGCCCAACTTTTCTTGAGGAGGAGGAACTCTTTCTATGGCACCTTGGGACAACAGGGGTGGTCCCCTCTTCTTTTAAGAGAGTGCTTTAAAGGGGTTGTGTTGGACAACCCCCTGTGAAGAAGGTGGGGGGTAAGGTTTCAAAGTGAAGCTGATAACGCCTTTGGACAATCTGAAGCATCCACTGCTCTGATGTTATAAGGTGCCACCTGTGAGTATAGTGACAAAGTCCACCTGCAATGTGGAAGGGCTGGGGGCCCTCCAGGGGCAGATTGGCAATGCTCTCTAGGAAGTAGTCAAAAACAAGGTGCAGGCAATGCCTGTGCATCTGGTTGAGGCTTAGGAGCCTTGGGGTTTTTGGGTTGGATAGGGCCCTGCTGCCTCTGCTGAGGATGCTGAGGTTGGTGGTCAACAGAAGGCAGGTAAGAAGGATAGTATCCCTTTTCCTTAGAATAAAAATATTTATTAGGAAGAGCCTTCCTTTTGAATGGGTCAGCTGTTTTCCTCTCCGTATGCACCCAAGCATCCTTCTAGCTTTTGCCGTCGCCTTTTCTACCTGTTTAGCTACTTTAAGATCATCAGACACAACCATGCCTAGGTCCCGCTCTTCTTTAGTGGACAAAAGTACTTCACCTCCTATACTGTATTGCTCCCCTGGATTGCTGCAGCCCAAATGCATGACCTTACATTTTTTAACATTAAATCCCAGCTGCCAAATTCTAGACAATTCTTCAAGCTTAGCTAGATCCCTCTTCATGTTATCTACACCTTCCTGGGTGTCTACTCTATTGCAGATTTTGGTATCATCCGCAAAGAGGCAAACTGTTATCAATACCAGGTCCTCCCCTTCGGTATAGCCTTTGCCTCAAGAGTCTTCGCAAAATGCATGGCAGTTGTCGCTGCCTTTTGCCTGCAACAGCTCACGCGTTTTGTTATAGTCGTCTTTGTAACTCATTGCGGTCTGGTGTGGGAATATCAATAGGGTCAATCCCCGTGTCTTTCATAGCAGCCACCGCCTCCTCCATAGTCTTAATACGCCAGGTTTCCCCCTCTTTTGTGAAAGCCAGTCCAATGAGTACAGCCAATGGTATTTCAATTTATCCTCACGCAGCTCAGATGTCACACAGCTAAACGCCCATTGCTGCTGCAGAGTCTCTAAAGACAGATGCCCAAATACAGCCATTTAGTCGCCTTGCCAAGCTAAATTAGATTAGGATCTCATCCTGGACGCAATTCTTTCCTTGATGGTGTAATCATGCAGGCAGGTGATGTCACAAGGGTAGTTCCCTTTCGCCAGGCCCAAGCACACAGTGCACTCTAATCTCTTATTTCAAGCACCAGCATTTCTTTGCCCTCTGGGCCATGCAGCTCATGAAAAATCTCAGATGCCATCTGTTTACAGTCATTAAATTCTGGATCCACAGGCAACCCTCTTATCCGTAAAGTTATTGCGTCTCATCAGGTTTTTCAAGTTCTCCAGTTTCAACTGCAAGGCCTCTCTCTCTACTTTCCACTTCACAGTTTGATCCTGTATCTCTTGCACTGCTCCGAAGAGCTCATCAATCTTTCCCTTGTGTTCCTCTACTAGATGCCCCACATCTGCAACATCTGCTCAAATTTCAGCTACTTTCAGCTGCTTACAGTCTTTGCAGCTACAATCTGCTGCTTGATGTCTTCAAACCACTCCTTTAGTTCCCCTTTCATCACTTGGGAAAAGTGTCATTGTGCTGCTGTGTGCTGAACCAGGTATTATCACTTCCTCCTCCTCCTCCTCCCGCAGCACATCCTCCGCCATCTTAGCCTCCTCCCACTGCTCGGTGAGCATCCAGTGAACGCAAACTCTTTCAAGTCCACCAGCATTTTGCACCATGTCGCCATCCCAACAACCAATCCTGTGCCTCTTAACCTTGCCACTGTACCTCTTTCAGGTACTTTTAGGAATAATTTGCTCTATTTATACCTCAAATGTTAGAAGCCCTTCCCTCAGGCAGCAATGTCATTTTCCTCCTCAGATATAAATAGTTTTGGATGATTTTTTTGTTGTTGTTCAAAAAGCAACTAACAAAATTAAGTAGGGTCTTGGGTGAGGTGAGATTCAAATCTGTGTCTGCTCAAGAAACAACCCCTAAAGCTCTCACAAACCAGCTACAGTACCACAAAGATCAGTTTCTCTCAAGGGCATGTTTAATGAATGTGGAAACTGAAACTCTATCAATGCTTTACAAATATCATTGGTAGAGATAATGCAAAATTGTCAGGTAGCTGAACATTAGTGATGTCCTCCGATTCTATTTAAGAACCCAGACCTGGCATCCATGACAGCACCAAAGTGAAATGCACTGAAGGAGGATCGTCCACCCAAGACTACAGATGCAAGTGCGGCGAGTGTAGGTTTTTCCTTAAAGAGGAGGGAGGAGTGGCCTAGTGGTTGGGGCAAGGTACTACAGGCCGGAAGGTCAGTGGTTCAAATCCCACTAGAGGACAGCAACCTTGGGCCGGAAGGACTAGGGTTTCTAGTCCCACAGGGGCTCCTTGTGGTCTTGGGCAAGCCACTTAGCCTCCATTGCCCATGTTCCCTGTAAGTATTAATGTATGTGTCTCATATCCCCTCGTGTTAAATGTATCCCCCAACCGCTTTGACCCGGTGAAAAGCGGGATATAAATGCAGCTAAATAAATAAATAAATAAGATCAAAAGTTAAAAATCGTGATGTCATGAGGTTTGTGATAAGGAAGCTTATCATAGCTCAGGTAGGAGCTATAGAAAAGATGATGTGACTCTGAACAAGCAACCTGTCAGTTTTGGTAGAAGTAAGAAAACAGAGTTTTCACATAAAAGACTACCAGTCCCAGAATGCACCAGGTTTTCCAGCAGCCATGAGAGGGGCTGAAGTGAGAAAAACTTGTGTGCAATCAAGAGAGCTATGAGGTAATCCCTAAGCACTCATCTCAAAGGGCAGGACCTGATTCAACACAGCTGCGCTGTGTTAGGGAGGAGCACACATTAGGACAGAATAAGAATAGAACTTATTCTACAGATAACAGCTTCAGGGGGAGCGACAGCAATGGCTACAAGCTCCAGCCCAGCTTCAGCAAAAGATACAGCAACAGCTTCAAGCTCAAGCACCAACATCATCTCGAGAAGCAGAAGCCAAGCCAAGCGGATAGAGAGAGAAGGAAACTCTCTGGAAGGAAGAGGAAGAAAGGCCATTGGAAGGTCTGGGAGATTCCAAGGCAGTACCTATAGCTGGGAGGTATTCCAAATGCCAGCAGAGTCCATTGGACTGGAATCAGCCAGAGGAATGGAATGGCAGAGATAGGAATCACCAGTGGCTACCTGGAAGAGAGAAGACTGCACGTGGAAAGGACTTTCAGACCTATGCCAGAAGGTATGTGAGGAAAGATCCAGTGTCCAGGGATCAAGATTGGGATGCTGGACATCAGAACTGGATTACATACTGGCCAGGCTATACAGAGAGGAATTATGATAGCAGGAAGAGGCTCAGGTATGAACCTGATCCAGAACCCTATCTATAATAGTGAATGGCAGCCAGGGAATAAGCATTCTCATGATAGTGCCTTATGGAAAGACTCGTCTGTGCCAATGTTATGATAGTGACCCTATGCTGATTGATGAAGGGGGAGTTACAGCAGATGAAACTATTGATTACATGGACTGTTCTTTATCCAAGTGCTATTGCTAGCTTTCTGTGAGCAAACACATCAGCCATCACAAAGAAACCTAACTTTGTTCCTTTATTCCACTGCAAACAGCTCTTAAAGCAGGATTTTGGGTTCACACAGTAGCAGCCAGACAGCTAAAGGGTTTCAGCTGGACAATTGATAGTAATTAAAGCTGCACCTGATTGTGTGTGTGAGCAAGGGAGAATCACTGCTGGGATCTGCGTGGAAAATAAGCAGAAGTTAACCTAACAAGCAAAGTTTATTCATTTCTTTGTGCCTTTTTATTTGGTAATTATTTGCTAAGAAAACACTAGCTAATTGCCTGACAAGCTGAAGGTTGTTTTTCTGATGTGCTTTGTGACTTTATGTTATCCATTTAAACACTGCAAGCAAGTAACCTCATTCATATTGCTACCAAGCATACTTGTGCTGGGTGAATTAAACCCCATCAATAAAAGAAGTATTTTATTGACTTTACCACTGGTTACACAACTCAATTATTGTCTTCAGCTGTGTTTGGAGTGAAAGAACTACATTACCCACAATACCTTGCAAGAATCATATGAATATATGCATCGTCAAGATTGTGTAAGTTCTCACCCTAGGCAGCCGTCTGACAGGTTACAAAAAGATCCTTCATCTCTGCTATTTAACTTTTATTTAGAACCTTTAAGTAACCTAATACAGAAGGCTGAGCTCAGGTAAATTTTGCATACAAATGATTTGCCATTAAATTATGAGCCACCAAAATGGTAAAGGGGATGGAAGGATACTCCTATGAAGAAAGGCTAAAAAGGTTAGGGCTCTTTAACCTGGAAAAGAGACGGCTGAGGGGAGATATGATAGAAGTCTATAAATTAATGAACGGAGTGGACGGGTAAACGTAGATCGATTGTTTACCTTATCAGAATATAGAAAGACTAGGGGACATGCAATGAAGCTACAGGTAAACTATTTAAGACTAATAAAAGAAAATATTTTTCACTCAACGTGTAATCAAACTCTGGAAATTGTTACCGGAGGATGTAATAAAAGGCTGTTAGTGTAGCTGGGTTTAAAAAAGGTTTGGACAAGTTCTGGAGGACAGGTCCATAAACATTTCATTAAGAAGTGACCGAAGATATCAATGCTTGACCCAGTACAAGCATTGTGGAACTTGTGTCTCTTGGGGAAACTGCTAGGTACATATGACCTAGATTGGCCACTGTTGGAAACAGAATACTGGGCTTGATGGACCTTGGTCTGACCCAGTATGGCATATCTTATGAGCTTGGCACTTATTGGCAACTGATGGCTGATAAAATAAAAACATGAGGGCAGAAAAAGACCATATGGTCTATCTGGTCTGCCCTTCCATATCAACTACAATAGTCCCCTTTTTTCCTTTAGAAATCTTTCTATGTTTGTCCCATCGTTTCTTGAATTCAGATATTCTTCATTTCAAAATAGTGACTTATCAATATAAATACCATTTTTTAAAAAATCATTCATATAAAAATAAAAAGGCTTTTTTGACCAGCGAAGAAAAGTCCTTTTTAGCCAAACGGAAACTCCAATAGGGGTGATGTATGGCTAAAAAGAGAAACTAATATGATTAAGCAATGATTTGAGGTTTATATGTTATTTTAAAAATTGCCCTCCACAAGGCTAAAATACCTTTTTAAATTCTTAATGATAACCATCTTAAGGTTTATCATTGATTTCAGCTCTTGAAAGAATTTTTTTTTACATGGCCTCTATATGGCAGTAGTTTTCATGTTTTATAAATGAAATATACAAACATCTCACATTTCATAGAAATTCCTGCAGTATATGCACTTGCATTTGGTTTAAGAGGCAAGTTAATTTGCATACTTTCATTATCATAAAAAACCAAATAATAGAAAATACGTAGTAGTAGCAACGGCGTCTCAAGTAACAGATTAAAAAAACACTACAATACAAGAGACTCCCTGAAAAAGAACACTAGAACCAGAAGTTAGTATACAACTCATAAAAGAAGACAAAAGCTCTCCAATCACCTAGAATATCTGCTTTTGCTTGCTCACTAAAGAGATGAATGCTGAGCAAGTTATGTGCCTATTTAGGTACAGTTATACCTACGGGGGAGTGGAGGAGTAGTCTAGTGGTTAGAGCAATTGCCTAGTACCCAGAAGATCAACAGTTCAATTTCCCACTGGCAATCCTTGTTACCTTGGGCAAGTCACTTTACCCTCCATGGCCTCAGAAGAAAAGGCCTGGCAATCTACTTCCGGTGATACATTGCCAAGAAAACCCAGAGGCAGCTGTGTTGCTAGGAATCAGCACTAACTTGATGGCACTAAAAATACCTACAAGGACTTAGTACTGAAGTCCCACCTCCAGTCTGGCAGCCTCTCTATTGCCATGGAGGAAAGAGGTCACCTGAAAGGAAAGCATCACCTTGGTTGTGGAAGGAAGTGATCCTATAGCTAGGACTTGTCCTCCAGGTGATATAAAACCCTCTTGCACCAAGGTCCTCTCTCCAGGGCCATGTGCCCATGAAGGACGGGTTAGGACAACCGTTTTAGTTTGAGATGTGATCATTAGGCACGGGGATCGCCTGGTAACATTTCTGCCTGGTGCGAAGGTAGCAGACCTCACGCGACACCTAGACAAGCTTTTACATAGTGCTGGGGAGGAGCCTGCTATCTTGGTACATGTTGGTATCAGTGACATAGGAAAATCTGGGAGGCAGGAAATTGAAATCCAGAATTTCCAAGGTAACATTCTCAGAAATGCTTCTCGTTCCATGCACAGGACCCAAAAAGCAGGCAGAGCTCCGAAGACTCAAGGCGTGATTAAAAGATGGTGCAGGGAAGAGAGTTTTGGATTTGTTAGGAATTGGGCAATATTCTAGAGAAAGGAGGGGAGCTTTCCGAAAGGATGGGCTCTACCTTAGACAGGGTATTAACCCTTCAAAAGGAGATAGGGGAAAAGCAGGAATCTCCCAAGAGCACATGTTTCAGAAAGATGTATCCTTGAAGGATACTAACAAAAGGGCGAAGTTAGGGCATTCTGATAGAGAAGTTCCAATAAAGATAAAAGTAATCTAGATGCCTTTAAGTACAGAACAGAATGAGCTGAAAGATTCCAAATTACCCTTGTCAACCGAAAACCAGATTTTTGATATGAATAAAATACAACCTCAAATGCCTGTATGCAAATGCTAGAAAGTCAAAAAAATTAGATGGGAGAGCTAGAATATATAGCACTAAATGAAAGATTAGATATAATTAGCATCTCAGAGACCTGGTAGAAGGAGGACAACCAAAGGGATACCATGATACCTGGGTCCAAACTATACTGCAATGATAGGACAGATCAAATTGGTAGAGGGGTTGCACTCTATGTTAGAGTCACACAGGATTAAGGTTTTGCATAAAACAAAACACACTGTAGAATCTGTATGGATAGAATTCCATGTAAAAAGAGATAGGCAATGGCAGTGAGGGGTATATTAACATCCGCCTGGCCAGAATTAACAGATGGATGATGAAATGCTAAAAGAAATCCGGGAAGCTAACAAACATCACAAAACAGTAATAATGGGTGATTGGGATCAACTGGGTCAATGTCACAGCAGGACAGGCTAAGGAGATAAAGGTTCTAGATGAAATAAATGACTGCTTCTTGGAGGAGCAGGTTCATGACCAGACAAGAGGGGAAGCTGTTTTGGACCTAGTCCTTAACAGAACACGTGATCTGGTGCAAGAGATAATGGTATTAGGGCCACTTAACAGTGAAGATAGCATGATCGCATTTGACTTAATAAATAGAGGGAGGACAGCAAGGAAATTCACAGTACTACCTTTTAACTTTCAAAAAGGAGACTATGATAGAATAAGGAAAATATTTAGGAAAAACAAAAAAGGAGCAGCTGCAAAGATAAAAGGTTTACATCAAGCAAGGGCATTGTTTAAAAATACTATCATAGAAGCCCAGACCACATGTATTCCACGCTTTAAGAAAGATGGAAGAAAGGCCAAAAAACTGCCAGCATGGTCTAAAGGTGAGGTCAGAGAGGCTGTTGTAGCTAAAAAAAAGCATCTTTCAGGAAATGCAAAAAGGAGCCAAATGACAAAAATGGTTAACAATGTAAGCACTGGCAAGATAGATGCAAGATATTGATAAGCCAGGCAAAGAGAATTTGAAAAAAAAGCTTGCCATGCAAGCAAAAACGCACAATAAAAACTTTTTCAAGTATATTCATAGCAAAAAACCTGTGAGAGAATCAATTGGACCACTGGATGTTAGAAGAGTAAAAGGGGCACTAAGACAGGAACAAGGATATAGCGGAGAGGCTGAATGAATTCTTTGCTTTGGTCTTAACTGAAGATGTAGGCAAGTTATCCATGCCTGAAATGGTATTGAAAGAAGATGCATCAGAAGAACCGAAACAAATTTTGATAAACCGGGAAAGCGTAGTTACTCACCTGTAACAAGGTTTCTCCGGGGACATCAGGAATCAGTCCTCACATATGGGTGATGTTGACACCGACGGAGCCTTCACAGAAGCATCCCACCAGCTTTCAAAGAAAGCCTTTGGGAGATGCCACCACACATGCATAGTCCCCTTCCCGCCCAAGGCTGCCACATAGCTAAAAGGCGGCAAAAATAAAAAATGGTAAAAGAGCAACTCCAAGAGGAGGAGGGAGGGTTGTGAGGACCGATTCCTGCTGTCCCCGGAGAACACCTGTATACAGGTAAGTAACTATGCTTTCTGCGTGAACAAGCAGGAAGTCAGTTCTCACATATGCGACTCCCCAGCTACAGGCTACCGAAAGCCCATAGCAAAAATACAGCCCCCTCCTGGGGAGCCGCAAGCAGCAGCAATTGATTCTGTGCCACAGACCACAGAAGGACCCCTGTGTCCGATGAACCAGCATGCCGGTAGCCTGAACACAGAAGGGTCAGAAGGAAGGAGCTGCCTAAACCCCGAAAAGGTTACGGAGCAGTCTGGCTGAAGGCACTGTCCTGTCAGGACTCCCTTTCCAGGCAGTAATAGGCTGCAAAGCTATGGACTGAAGACCAGGTGGTGGCCTGGCAAATGTCCCCCATCGCGACAGAACGCAAGTTTTCCGCTGAGGCCACCATGGCCCTGACACGGTGTACCGTGATGCGGCCTTGCCTACTCATAAGCGAGAACGGTACAGTCTGCCACCTATGCGGACAGTGTACGCTTGGTCACAACCTCGCCCAGCCTCCTGGGGTCATAGGAGATAAAAAGCTGAGCAGCTTTGCGGTGGCCCTGAGTGCATTGGATACAGTCCAAGGTGTGAAGGATCGTCTCTGCCCAATTGGAGTGAGGTCTTGGAAAGAAGGTAGGGAGCACCTCTTCCTGGTTGAGATGAAAGGGCAACACTACCCTCGGCAGGAATTTGGGGTGCGTGCGGAGCACCACTCTGTTCTTGTAGAACCTGGTATAGGGCGCCTCCGCCACAAGGGCCTGAAGCTCGCTAACTGTGCGAGAGGAGGTAAGCGCAACCAGGAAAGCCACCTTCCAAGAAAGGTAGCGAAGGTGGCAGGTAGCCAGAGGTTCGAAGGGCAGGTGAATGAGCTGTCCCAACATCACAATGAGGTCCAATTCAGTTGCCAGAGGGCGAACCAGGAGCTTCGATAAGAGCAGGCCCTGAAGAAAACAGGTCACCAATGGTTGGGCCGAGAGGGGCTTGCCATCCACTGGATGGTGATGCGCTGCCAGGGCACAAATGTGCACTCGGATGGAGTTAGACTTGAGCCCGGACTGAGAGAGGTGGAGAAAGTACTGTAACACCAGAGTCACCAGGCAGGAGAAAGAGTCAGCCCCGTGTTTGGCACACCAAACAGAGAACCTGCGCCATTTGAGGGCATAAGCCTTCATAGAAGAGGCCTTGTGAGAAGCCAGCAGAATGTCTTCCACCTCAACCGGAAGGTTGAAAGGGGCCAGAGTCACCCTCTCTGTAGCCAGGCTGTCAGTGACAGGGACCCTAGATTGGGGTGCAGGAGAGAGCCCCCCTACTGAGATAGGAGTCCCGGAGCAGTCCCCAAGGGGACAGGGGTCTCCACTGTCAACTGGAGAAGCAGCAGAAACCATGGTTGCCTGGGCCACCAAGGAGCTATCAGGATGAGCGAGGCCCTGTCGTAGAGGGTCCTGAACAAGGTCGTGTCAATCAGCGGTGTAGGAAGGAAGGCGTACATGAGGCCTTCAGACCATGAGACCAGGAAGTCCACTGCAACCCTGGAGGGGTGGGCCGGCCGGGAATAGAAGCAGACCCTGGCAACGGTCCCATTAAATTTTTTCCATTTTTTTGTCGGACCACATCAAAGGGAAGGAAAGGTTATAACTTTAACCCCCAATAGATGGAATCCCTTTTATTCAAACAAGTTCCTCATTGTAGTGATAAAATAAATATTATAACGTATCTTAAATCAATTGAACAACATCACTTATCTCATCTTGCAATATGGCACAGTCCAATACAGCACTCCAGTATAGCACAACGTATATGTTTCGGGGTAACAAAACTCCTGTATCAAGTGCTCCCGTGCAGCGTTGTCATCAGGCGTCCTTCCTCAAACAGCTTTGACTCCACACCAACGGTTAAACCGTAAATTGGACCAAGAACTTCGTGATAGGCAGACAGAAAATGTCATTCATCGAGGACACCAATCACTCACTGGGGATGGCCAATCAGCAAAATTCCCCCGACGATTGGACCAGAACACTTCAATCAAAAGAGCAAATCCAATCAAACCCATTAAAGCACTCATGTCATACACCAAGGAACTACCAATAGTCAAGGGAATACCCCATAGAAAAAAAGGGGGTCCCTTGTCCAATTGGAACCCGCCTAATACAAACTAGACCACTCAATCTCACGATTTAAACCAGCGGGTTGTACAGTATGTAATTCATGGATCCACCTTTGCTCCCGCCATTGCAACCAGCCTATCCGATCACCCCCCCTAGGATCCTCCGGGACGTGATCAATGACAGACCATTTGAGATCACTAAATTGATGTCCATATTCCATGCAATGCTCAACTATGGGTGCCGAAACCACCTGTTGCTGGATACGTGAAGCATGTTCACCCAGCCTGATTTTTATCGATCTCGTGGTGCGCCCCACATAAACCAAAGAGCATGTGCACAGGATAATGTAGACCACAAATATGGACGTACAGTTAGTAAAATAGTTATCTCCAAGTTATAATGCCCTGTTCAATGTAATTTCAATTTGTTCAATGTAAACCGCACTGATGCAGAATAGCGCGGTATATAAGAGTATGTAAATAAATAAAAATAAATAAATAAATAAAATAAAAGAGACCACCTTCTGTGATACACATGATTATTATAGGGGTGAGTCCAAGTGGTACCACAAATAGTATTCGCACAAAAACCGCAATTTTGGCACGGGAAATGCCCCCGTGATTCACCCGGATGCAGAGGTCTATCGATGACAGTGATGATAGTGTTAAAAAAACGGGTGACTTTTGAGACGTCATCTGATGATACGGATGACAGTTCGAATACATCTTCCAACTCAAGGAGTTCTAATAGGAATTCACAGGATTTTCAGAGGGGCCAAGGTCGAGGGCGCAGAGGCAGGGGTTCCAACCAAGACGATCGTTGGGACCCCCACACACCAGACAACGGGACAAGCGGTCTGAGAATCCATAGTGGTAAATTTAACGGGCCATTCTTTAGATTCTACTAGTGAGAGACTGCTTAATCTGGGGTTGTCTTTTGCACCCACAGCAAATTATGATGGCTTTCGCATGCGGGTTTTCCTGCATAGAGTTTTTCAAAAATTACAAGTTATTCAGTTTTTTTAATCTCGTCCTAGTATACCAGATGTTTCTGTGGTTACATCATCTTCTCGTTGGTTACACCCTGGTCCCTGTGATCCTATTATTGCAACTTATCAAGCGCTGGTATTGAGGGATTTAACGCATTTGGAATCTGCTGCTCCCAGGTGGGCTTCTAACATCACTCGATCCGATTGGATTCATCTTCGTAAAGTGGCCTCTGATTCTTCTGTAACCATTCGCTGTGCAGACAAGGGTGGTGCGATTGTGTTACAATCTACAGAGGTTTATTTGGATGACCTACGATCCCAACTTTCAGATGTACAGGTTTATAAACAACTTGAGCGAGACCCTACCCCTATGTTGCAATTGGAGATTTCCAATGTGGTTATGGAGGCGCTGGATCAGGGTTGGATTGCAAATAGGGAGAGCAAATTTTTATTGGTCTCCCATCCTGTCATCTACACAGTGCCAAAAATCCATAAATCATTATCGTCACCTCCGGGGAGGTCCATTGTGTCATGCAGGGGTTCTGTTCTGGAGCCCCTGTCAAAATATTGTAATGTCTTTTTGAAGGTAGAAGCGTCCAGAGTGAAATCATTCATTCGAGATTCTACCCATTTCATGACCCAGTTATCTGATCTTGTTTTGCCAGATTTTGAGATCTTTCTGGTTACCTTAGATGTAGCAGCATTGTATACGAATATTCACCAAGGGGAAGCCTTGGGTTTACTACAATCGTTGTTTACTACCGCCCCCTCCAGATTGCCCAAATCATTTTGCTAGACTTGATTACTCTAGTATTGACCAAAAATTATTTTTTGCTTGAGGAAACATTTTTTCAACAAACGCTCGGCATTGCAATGGGTGCTACAGTAGCCCCCATCTATTGCTACTTTATATTTGGCGCAAATGAAAGAATGCTACATATATTTATCAACTTTTTTTGTTCATGTAGCTTTCTGGACTTCCGATTTGGGGTCTTTACAGGCTTTTGTGTGCTGGTTGAATGGGTTGAAGTCTAATATAAAGTTCACGGCACATATTGACTCACAAAAAATAGAATTTCTTGACATGTGGGTGTATAGGATGGACTCCATACTTTGTACTTCACTGTTTAGGAAACCCGTGCAGCGGAACAGTTTATTGAGTTATCGTAGTTTCCATCCCGCATCTCTTCGATGTGCGCTTCCATGTGGTCAATTCCTCAGATTGCGACGGTTGTGTTCTTCGTTGACGGATTTTAAACATCAAGCCCGCAAATTAAAGAACCGTTTGATTGTTAGAGGATATCCCTCTTTGGTGGTTGACCAGGCTTACCGAAGGGCGCGATATACGCATCGGGAATGGCTGCTTCAGTCAACTACCTCAAATTTGGATGATACTATTGAGGAGCGGATGGTGGGAGTTCTTCCCTATATGGAGCATAGTTCTGCTGTTATGGAGATTCATTGCAAACATTGGCCAGTTTTGTCCATACACTCATGTTTTAAGCGACCTTTAATGACTGCCTTTACTAAAGCATCTACTTTTGCGAGATCTTTTAGTTAAATCTACTGTTTCCATCGATAGACCTCTGCATCCGGGTGAATCATGGGGGCATTTCCCATGCCAAAATTGCGTTTTTTGTTCGAATACTATTTCTGGTACCACTTGGACTCACCCCCATAATAATCATGTGTATCACAGAAGGTGGTTTACTAACTGTACGTCCATATAGAGTAGTTACTCACCTGTAACAGGTATTCTCCAGGAGCAGCAGGAATCAGTCCTCACATATGGGTGACATCGACGTCGATGGAGCCCCCATGCGGAGCATTTCCCCAGCTTTCTAAGAAAGCCTTTGGGAATACACCCACGCATGCGGGGTCCCCTTCCCGCCCAAAGGTGCCATCTTGCTCAGTCAGATGACATAGCTAAAAGACAGCACAAAAAACAAATGAACTATGTACAACTGCAACTCCCAGGGGAGGAGGGAGGGTTGAGGACTGATTCCTGCTGCTCCTGGAGAACATCTGTTACAGGTGAGTAACTACTCTTTCTCCAGGACCAAGCAGGAAGTCAGTCCTCACATATGGGTGACTCCCTAGCTCTGGGCTACCAGTAACCCAGGCTGAAAAAGAAACTCCCTCTGTGAAGCCGTAGCATGAAGGACAGAATTTCACTGAGGCCAGAACCCCTCCAACAAGACGGTAGGAGGGTAGGAGTTGCCTAAACCTCAAAGAGATTCCGGAGTACTGCCTGACCAAAAGCACTGTCCCTACTGGACTCACTCTCCAGGCAGTAATGGGCTGCAAAAGTCTGGCTTGAGGACCAAGTTGCAGCCCTACAGATATCTGCCAACAGTACAGAGCGGAGATGATGCAGCCATGGCCCAGACACGGTGGGCTGTAATTCGACCCCGCAAGGGAAGGTCTGCTGCCCTGTAAGCCCAGGTGATACAGTCCGCCACCCATATGGACAAGGTACCCCCAAGTTGTTTGGGTCAAAGGAGATGAAGAGCTGAGAAGCCCTTCTATGACCCTTAGTACGCTCAAGGTAGAAAGACAAGGCCCTTCTATTGTCCAGGGTGTGGAGGACCTCTTCAGCCCTGCTTGCATGGAGCCTAGGGAAGAATGTGGGAAGAACCACCTCCTGGTTGAGGTGGAAGGAGGAGACCACCTTCGGTAGGAACTTAGGATGAGTCCTAAGGACCACTCTGTTCTTAAAGAAACGAGTGTATGGCCTGTCACAGACCAGGGCCTGAAGCTCACTCAATCGCCTGGCCGAAGTCAGTGCCACTAGGAAGACAGTCTTCCAAGAAAGGAAGCGAAAAGGGCACGTAGCCATAGGCTCAAAGGGTGGGCAAGTAAGCTGTTGCAAAACCACATTCAACTTCCACTCATGGGCAGGTGGACGGAGAGGAGGCTTTAGCAGAAGCAAGCCTCTGAGGAACCTGGCCATCAAGGGGTGAACCGACAAAGAGTGCCCCTCCACCACTGAGTGATGGGCTGCCAGAGCAGAGAGGTGTACCCTAACTGAATTGGACTTAAGACTCTGATTAGACAAGTGCAGCAGGTACTGTTGCCTTGTTGCCATGGAGGAGAGAGGTCACGTGAAAGGAGAGCATCACCCTGGTGTGGCAGGACATGATCCTGTAACTAGGACCTGTGCCCCAGGTGATATAAAACCCTCTCGCACCGAGGACGTTTCTCCAGGGCCATATGCCCATGAGGGGAGGGTCAGGACAGCTGTTATAGTTGGTGATTCAATCATTAGGCATGTAGATAGCTGGGTGGCTGGTGGACGTGAGGATCGCCTGGTAACATGCCTGCCTGGTGAGAAGGTAGCGGACCTCACGCACCGCCTAGATAGGCTCATAGATAGTGCTGGGGAGGAGTCTGCTGTCTTGGTACATGTCAGTACCAATGACATAGGAAAATGTGATAGGGAAGTTCTGGAGGCTAAATTTAAGCTTTTAGGTAGGAAGTTGAAATCCAGAACTTCCAGGATAGCATTCTCCGAAATGCTTCCTGTTCCATATGCAGGACCCAAAAGGCAGGCAGAGCTCCGGAGTCTCAATGCGTGGATGAGACGATGGTGCAAGGATGAGAGTTTTGGATTTGTTAGGAACTGGGGAACATTCTGGGGAAAGGAGGGGCTCTTCCGAAGGGATGGGCTTCACCTTAATCAGGATGGAACCAGACTGCTGGCATTAACCTTTAAAAAGGAGATAGAGAAGCTTTTAAACTAGAAAATAGGGGAAAGCCGACAGTCGCCCAAGAGCGGATGGTTCGGAAGAAGGTATCCTTGAAGGATACTACCAAAAGCAGTGAGGTTCCAAAAAAGAGTATAGTAGCCCAAATGCCCTTGAGTACGGTGCAGACAGAGCATAAGGATTCCAAATTATCCATGCCTACCAATAGCCAGATTACTATTAATAAATAGAGTCTCTAAAATGCTTGTATGCAAATGCTAGAAGTCTAAACAATAAGATGGGAGAGTTAGAATATATAGCACTAAATGAGAGGTTAGATATGATTGCAATCTCAGAGACATGGTGGAAGGAGGATAACCAGTGGGACACTGTGATACCTGGCTACAAACTATATCATAATGATAGAACTGATCAAATTGGTGGAGGTGTTGCGCTCTATGTTAGAGAGGGCATTGAGTCAGAAAGGATTAAAGTTTTGCAGGAAACAAAATTTGCTGTAGAATCTCTATGGATTGAAATTCCATGTATGAAGGGGAAGGCGATGGCAGTGGGGGTGTACTATCGACCGCCTGGCCAGAATGAACAAATGGATAATGAAATGCTCAAAGAAATCAAGGAAGCTAACAAAAGTCAGAGCAGAGTAGTAATAATGGGTGATTTCAATTACCTCGGTATCGACTGGGTCAGTGTCACGGCAGGGCATGCTAGGGAGACAAAGTTTCTAGATGAAATAAATGACTGCTTCTTGGAGCAGCTGGTTCATGAACCGACCAGAGGGGAAGCCATACTGGACCTAGTTCTTAGTGGAATACCAGATCTGGTGCAAGAAATAAGGGTGTTGGGACCACTTGGCAATAGTGATCATAGCATGATCGTGTTTGATTTAATTAGTGGAGGAGGGATAGTAAAGAAATCCACAGTACTACCTTTTAACTTTCGAAAGGGAAACTATGATAAAATGAGGAATATAGTTAAGAAAAAACTAAAAGGAGCGGTTGCAAAGGTTAAAGACTTACAGCAAGCTTGGGTGTTATTTAAAAATACTATCCTCGAAGCACAGACCAGCTGTATTCCACGCATTAAGAAACGTGGAAGAAAGTCCAAAAAACTGCCAGCATGGTTTAAAGGTGAGGTCAGAGAGGCTGTTGCTGCCAAAAAAGCATCTTTCAGGAAATGGAAAAAAGAGCCAAACGACGAAAACTGGAAACAGCACAAGCACTGGCAAGTTAAATGCAAAGCATTGATAAGGCAGGCAAAGCGAGAATTTGAGAAGGAACTTGCTATGTAAGCAAAAACACGAAATAAAGACTTTTTCAAGTACATTTGTAGCAAAAGGCCTGTGAGAGAGTCAATTGGACCGTTAGATGATAGAGGGGTAAAAGGGGCAGTAAAAGGAGACAAGGCTATAGCAGAGAGACTGAATGAATTCTTTGCTTCAGTCTTTACTGAGGAATATGTAGGGATGTTACCCAAGACTGAAGTGGTATTTAAAGGTGATACTGCAGAGGAATTGAGAGAACTATCACTACACCGGGAAGATGTATTACAACTATTTGATAAACTGAATAGTAGCAAATCACCTGGACCGGATGGTATACATCCAAGAGTGTTGAAAGAACTGAAATATGAGATTGTAGACCTGCTATTGGAAATCTGTGAATTTTCATTAAAATCATCTGTAATACCTGAAGATTGGAGGGTCACCAACGTAACACCATTTTTAAAAAGGGTTCCAGGGGTCACCCGGGAAATTACAGACCGGTGAGCCTGACGTCAGTACCAGGGAAAATGGTAGAAACCATCATAAAGAACAAAATTACACAGCATGTAGACAGTCATGGCCTAATGGGAGACAGCCAACATGGCTTTAGACAAGGAAGATCTTGTCTTACTAATCTAATATGTTTTTTTGAAGATGTGAATAAACAGGTAGACAAAGGTGAGTCGGTTTATATAGTGTATCTGGACTTTCAGAAAGCCTCTGACAAGGTCCCTCATCAGAGACTTTTGGCAAAACTAAAAAGTCATGGGATAGGAGGCAGTATACTATTGTGGATCGGGAACTAGTTAAAAGATAGAAAGCAGAGGGTAGGGCTAAATGGCCAATGTTCCCAATGGAAAATGGTGAATGGTGGAGTACCCCAGGGATCTGTACTGGGTCCGCTACTTTTTGACATATTCATAAATGACCTGGAAAAGGGAATAACTAGTGAGGTTATCAAATTTGCAGACGATACAAAACTGTTTAAAGCTGTTAAAACCCAAGAGGACTGTGGAAAACTACAGGAGGATCTGGATAAATTGGAAGACTGGACATCCAAATGGCAGATGAAATTTAATGTGGACAAGTGCAAAGTTATGCACCTAGGAAAGAACAACCCACACTATGGTTACATGATGCAAGGTTCCACATTGGGAACCACCACCCAGGAAAAAGATTTAGGAGTCATCGTGGATAACATGTTAAAACCCTCCGCCCAGTGTGTAGCGGTGGCAAAGAAAGCAAACAGAATGCTAGGTATCATAAGGAAAGGAATGGAGAACAAACAAAGGATATTATAATGCCTCTGTATCGTTCCATGGTACGACCGCACCTTGAATATTGTGTGCAATTCTGGTCGCCATATCTTAAAAAGGATATAGAGTTATTAGAAAAGGTACAGAGAAGAGCCACCAAAATGGTAAAGGGGATGGAAGGCTACTCCTATGAAGAGAGGCTACAAAGGTTAGGGCTCTTCAACCAGGAAAAGAGACGGCTGAGGGGAGATATAGAGTAGTTACTCACCTGTAACAGGTCTTTCTCCAGGAGCAGCAGGAATCAGTCCTCACATATGGGTGACGTCGGCAATCTTCCCCAGCTTTCAAAAAAAGCCTTTGGGAATTGCAGCGCGCATGCGCGGTCCTCTTCCCGCCCAAGGGTGCCATCTTGCTCAGTCTGATGACATAGCTAAAAGACAGCAAAAAAATTAGCAAAAAACGAAAGCATAGAACTGCAACTCCAAGGGGAGGAGGGAGGGTTGTGAGGACTGATTCCTGCTGCTCCTGGAGAACACCTGTTACAGGTGAGTAACTACTCTTTCTCCAGGACCAAGCAGGAAGTCAGTCCTCACATATGGGACTCCCAAGCTTAAGGCTACCCTAAGCCCAAAAAGGGACTCCCTCAAGCTCAGTAGCACAGGAGGAAGGAATCTTCTCTGAATACGCCTCCAACCGGTAGCCCAACATCCGGGACGGAGGGTAGGAGTTGCCTATACCTCAAAGAGATTACGGAGGACTGCCTGTCCGAAAGCACTGTCCCTGCGGGACTCCCTCTCCAGGCAGTAATGGGCTGCAAAAGTCTGGCTTGAAGACCAAGTAGCGGCCCGGCAGATGTCTGCCAATGGAACAGAGCGGAGGTAAGCCACTGACGTAGCCTTCGCCCTAACACGATGAGCCGTGACTCGACTTTCCAAAGAGAGGCCGGCTGCCTCATAAGCCCAAGCGATACAGTCAGCAATCCAGATGGACAGAGTACGCTTGGAGACAGGGAGCCCCAACTTATTGGGGTCATAAGAGACGAAGAGCTGAACAGCCCTTCTGTGCTCCCGCGTACGGTCAAGGTAGAAGGTTAACACGCTTCTACAGTCCAGGGTATGCAGGACCATTTCAGCTCGGCTGGAGTGTGGCCTGGGAAAGTAGGTCGGAAGTACCACCTCCTGGTTGATGTGAAAAGGGGAAACCACTTTGGGAAGAAACTTAGGGTGAGTCCGTAGGACTACCCTATTCTTGTAGAACCTAGTGTAAGGAGGATCAGATACTAGGGCCTCTAGCTCACTAATGCGTCTAGCAGAAGTGAGGGCTACCAAGAACAAGGTTTTCCAAGAAAGAAAACGAAGATGACAGGTAGCCATAGGTTCAAAAGGCGGACAGGTAATCCGCTGTAAGACCACATTCAGATCCCAGTCAGGGGCTGGCGGGCACAAAGGTGGTTTAAGAAGAAGGAGGCCTCTGAGAAAACGAGCCACTAGAGGGTGGCTGGAAAGAGGTCTGCCATCCACCGGCATGTGATGCGCAGAAAGAGCACTGAGGTGGACCCTGACCGAGTTGGACTTAAGTCCAAGATTGGAGAGGCAAAGCAAGTACTGCAAGACCACTGATGCTGAACAGGAGAAGGGATCTTGAGACTGCTGAGCACACCAGACGAAGAACCGACGCCACTTAAGAGCGTAGGACTTCCGGGTGGAGGGCCGCCTGGAGGCCAAGACGACTTCCACCACATCTGGAGGCAGCCGGAGGGGAGCAAGGACTACCCTTTCAGCAGCCAGGCCATCAGATGAAGGGACCAGAGGTTGGGGTGCAGGAGAGTCCCCTGATCCTGTGACAGGAGGTCGAGCTGAAACCCCAGAGGAAGAGGAGTGTCCACCGCCAGCTGCATCAGAAGCGGGAACCAAGGTTGTCTCGGCCACCGGGGAGCCACTAGGATCATCGAGGCTTTGTCTCTGAGAACTTTGAAGAGAGTCCGAGACACCAGCGGCATGGGAGGAAAGGCATACAAGAGGCCTGTGGACCATGGAATCAGAAAAGCATCCGCCGCTACTCTGAGAGGATGCGGTTGTCGAGAGCAGAATCTGGGAAGTTGCCGGTTCAGAGGACTGACAAACAGATCCATGGTGGGGAGGCCCCACTTGAGAAAGATCCGCTGAACCACCACCGGATCCAACCTCCACTCGTGTGGCTGGAGGATCCTGCATAGCTTGTCTGCCAGGTAATTTTCCTGACCTGGGAGATAGACAGCTTTGAGGATGATGCCCCGGCTGACGGCCCAAGAGCACAGTTTCTGCGCCTCCTGACAGAGAAGGAAGGAGCCTGTTCCGCCTTGTTTGTTCACGTAGAACATTGCAACCTGATTGTCTGTCTGGACCAGCACCGACTGGTGAGAGGTCAGGTGGGAGAAGGCTCGGAGAGCTAGGCGGTTGGCTCTAAGCTCCAGGAAGTTTATCTGCTGAGCAGACTCCCAAGGAGTCCAGAGGCCTTGAGTACATTTTCCCTGGCAATGTGCTCCCCAGCCCAAGAGAGAAGCATCGGTCGTCAGGACCTGAGAAGGCGGAGGGGGCTGAAAAGCCACTCCTAGCACTAGGTTTGGCAGATGAAGCCACCACTGTAGAGAAGAGACCAGCGGGTCGGAGATCTTTACGGAGTCCGCTAGGCTCCCAGTGGCTCCCAGTGGCCTGATGCCATTGTGTGCGAAGGCACCATTGAGCAGGGCACATGTTTAGGCGGGCATTGGGGGTCACATGGACTGTGGAAGCCATATGGCCGAGCAGATCCATGAGCCTGTTTGCTCTGTCGAGAGGCAGAAAAGCTCGCGCCTGAAGCGTGTTCAATCTTGCGCCAATGAACTCGAGATCCTGAGAGGGGAGCAAAGTGGACTTTGCGAAGTTTATGACAAAGCCCAAGTACTGAAGCAGAGCCACAGTGTGGTGCGTGGCGTGAATGGCCTCTTGGGAAGACTGTGCTCTGATGAGCCAGTCGTCCAGGTATGGAAATACAAAAAGGCCTTGAAGTCTTAGATAAGCCGCCACCACTGCTAGACATTAGGTGAACACCCTTGGTGCGGAGGATAGGCCAAAGGGTAGTACTCTGTACTGGTAATGATGGCCCCCCACCACAAATCTGAGATATTGTCTGTGGCTGGGGTGGATGAGGATGTGAGTGTAGGCATCCTTCAGATCTAAGGAGCATAGCCAGTCTCCCTGCTGGAGGTAGGGCAGCAGGATTCCAAGGGTAAGCATCTTGAACTTTTCCTTTGCGAGGAACTTGTTGAGGTTGCGCAAGTCCAGGATGGGTCTGAGGCCTCCTGTTCTTTTTGGTATCAGAAAGTACCTGGAGTAAAACCCTTGACCCCTCAGGTGGTGGGGCACCGGTTCCACAGCCTGTTCCTGAAGAAGACTTGCTAACTCCTGTAGGAGTAAGTCCCTGTGCAGAGGGAGTCGAAGAGGCTCCCCTGGAAAATAGGAGGGAGGTACCTGGTGAAAGTGAAGAAGATAGCCCTTTTGAACTATGTGAAGCACCCAGGTATCTGTGGTGATGTTGGACCACCTGTGGGCAAAGTGGACCAGCCGGCCTCCTGTGCTGAGAGAAACCAGCTGAGGGGGAGAGGCTATGCTGATGAAGTCAAAAAACCCCACCCTGCTGAGCAGGGGCCGGTGATGCAGGCTGGGGGCTTGCTGCCTACGGGACCCATTACCCCGTCCCTTGGCCTGCTTACCCTGTTGGGGAGCTGCTGAGGCCTGATAATGAGGGTAGTGTTGATAGGCAGTCGCCTTCCTCGGGTAAAAGGGCTTTTTCCCCGAGCCCTTCTTCTTCTGAGAAGGGGCAGAGGTCTTCCTTGAGAGACGAGTCCTGGTGAGAGTCTCGGTCTGTGCAGCCTTCTCATCCATGGGCTTGCCAAAGAGGTTTTCACCTCTGCAGGGGACATCGACCAACTTGTCCTGCACCCATGGCTCGAGGTCGGATGTCTGAAGCCAAGCCTGGCGGCGGCCACCGATGCCGGCTGCGGCTACTCGAGCCGATGCCTCAAAACCATCGTAGGCTGCTCGAGAGAGAAACTTTGAGCACTCCCGAATACCAGTTGACAAGGTTTGGAACCTCTGCAAAGGTTCGTCGGAGAGACCAGCAGAGAACCCGGCTATTTCTTTAGCCAGGTCTCGGAGATACATGCCCATGTAGAGCTGGTAGGCCTGGACTCGACAAGCAAGCATAGAGCCCTGGAAACACTTCCTACCGAGAGCATCCAGGCTTCGAGCCTCCCGACCGGGAGGCACCGAGGAGTGCATTTTCTGACTCTTAAGTCTATGCATGGCCGATTCCACCACCATGGAATGGTGCGGTAGTTGTGCCTTTTGGAACCCGGGGCTCTTGCTGACTCGATAAATGGAATCGACCCGCTTGCTTAACACCGGCGACAACGCCAGGCTCTCCCACATGCGGAAGAGAAGTCGTTCCAGCATCGGAGGAACCGGTACAATAAAGGCCTCCTTCGGGGGAGAGTCTCATTGGAGGGCGTCGAGTTCTTCGATTCGAGGCTCCTCCTCAGGATCCGCGGGGAAGGCCAAGGCCTTGGCCATATCCCGCACGAAGTCCGAGAACCGGGTATCCTCCGGGGGGGACCGTCTCCGAGGTTCGGACTCAGGGGAGTCCGATGGGACACACCGAGTCCGAAAAGAACCAGGTGACTCTTCGTCCTCGGATTCCCAGGCTGACTCCTCGGAGATGGAGTCGAGCAGCTCCGGTCGGGCGGGCATCGATGCCGTCCGCCCCGACGCCGAGGGAGTCGGCGTCGACGACCTCGGTCCCGAATGGGAGGCCGAAGGAGACCGCGACCGAGGATCGACTCGAGCCCTCATGGACTCGAGGATCGGCTCGGTCTCCGGGGTCGACTTGGACGTCGACGTCCCGGTGGTCAGGGCAGAAGCACCGGCGAGGCCAGCGATCAATGCCCGCTGCTGGTCCATGAAGGCAGCGAAACTGCTCTCCAAGGCCGTCAACCTGAGTCCGAGCTCAGGAGACCCAGCAGCCCCCGACTCGGGCCCCGACGGCGTCGGGCCCGACGTCAGGTCCTTCGGAGGCGAGTCCACGAGGACAACAGAACTCACGTGAGCGGGCGAGTCCATCTCGAGACGAGGATGTTTGGAAGGCCTCTCCATCTCCGAGGACCCGGGACGGGAATCAGGGCTATGCGACCTGGCCCTCGAGGAACCAGGAGCATCCATCGACCCCGCCCTCGCGGGTTTCTTCTTCCGATGATGTTCCCGGGTAGGAGACCCCCGTTCAGAGGAACTGCGACGATGCTCAGGACCAGAGTCCCGAGACGTCGAAGCCTCTGACGAGGTCCGAGCCCGGCCGGAGTCAGAGAAGATACGTTCCCGCTGATGCTGCCGACTCCTCAACGCTTTTGAGGACATTTTGCCACACGGACCACAGATCATCGGGTCATGATCGGGTCCGAGGCAGCGGAGGCAGTAGTCGTGTGTGTCGGTAAGAGACATGAGTTTCTTACACCGATCACACTTCTTAAACATGCTGGCAGCCATCGGGGGAAAAAGGGCCCCTTCGAGGTCAAAAGACAGGGCTGCCAGTGAAAAAGAAAAAAAGGCGCGAAATCTGTCACAAAGGACAAAAAAACGAAAAATAAAGAACGGACTCGCAACCGACGTCGCGGGTCCGGGCGGGAAAAGAACCGGCGTCTAACCGAGAAAAAAGACAAATAAAATCAACTTTTCTAGCGGGGAATTACAAACAACATCTGTAGGGCTCCGCGGAAAAAAGAAGACTGAGCAAGATGGCACCCTTGGGCGGGAAGAGGACCGCGCATGCGCGCTGCAATTCCCAAAGGCTTTCTTTGAAAGCTGGGGAAAATTGCTCCGCGAGGGCTCCGTCGGCGCCGACGTCACCCATATGTGAGGACTGACTTCCTGCTTGGTCCTGGAGAAGATAGAGGTCTATAAATTAATGAATGGAGTGGAACGGGTAAACGTAGATCGATTGTTTACGTTATCAGAATATAGAAAGACTAGGGGACATGTAATGAAGCTACAGGGTAAACTATTTAAGACAAATAAAAGAAAATATTTTTTCACTCAACATGTAATCAAACTCTGGAATTTGTTACCGGAGGATGTAGTAACAGCTGTTAGTGTAGCTGGGTTTAAAAAAGGTTTGGACAAGTTCCTAAAGGAAAGGTCCATAAACCATTATTAAAAAGGGACCCAGGATAATCAATGCTTGACCCAGTACAAGCATTGTGGAACCTGTGTCTTTTGGGGATACTGCTAGGTACGTATGACCTAGATTGGCCACTGTTGGAAATAGGATACTGGGCTTGATGGACCTCGGTCTGGCCCAGTATGGCATGTCTTATGTTCTTATGTTCTTACTGAAGCATTACTGGCACAGGACAGGAGAAGGGGTTTTCCTGGCGCTGATCACACCACAGGGAGAACCGCCTCCATTTCAGGGCATAGGTCTTTCGGGTGGATTGCTTCCTTGAAGCTAAGACAACCTCTTTGACTTCCTGAGGCAAGCCCCAGGGAGCCAGCACTACCCTTGCAGCTTCCAGGACATCAAATTGAGAGCTTTGAGATTGGGGTGCAGAAGGGATCCCTGATCCTGAGAAAGAAGATCGGGTTGAAACCCCAGAGGAAGAGGGGTGTCCAACGTCAGTTGTAACAGGAGGGGAAACCAGGGTTGCCTGGGCCATCTGGGGGCCACCAGGATGACCGAGGCCCTGTCCCTCAGAATCTTGAACAAGGCCCGAGCCACCAGGGGCATGGGAGAGAACGCATACTTTAGGCCCTGGGACCATGAGATCAGGAAGCATCCGCCGCCAATCTTTTGGGATGCGGTTGCCTGGAGCAGAACTGGGGCAGCTGCCGGTTCAGGGGACTGGCAAAGAGGTCAATAGACGGAAGTCCCCACCTCAGAAAAATGGTCTGGACCACTAAGGGGTGCAGTTGCCACTCGTGAGGTTGTAGAACCCTGTTCAGTCTGTCTGCCAGAAAGTTTTCCTGGCCAGGAAGATAGATAGCCCTCAGCAGCATGTTGTGTTGAAGGGCAAAGGAGCAGAGGGCCCGAGTCTCTCGACACAGGAACCTTGACCCTGTGCCCCCCTGCTTGTTGACATAAAACATTGCCACTTGGTTGTCTGTCTGCACCAAGACAGCCTAGTAGGCCAGGGTATGGGCGAAGGCCTTGAGGGCTAAACGTATCGCCCTGAGTTCTAACAGGTTGATCTGCTGAGTGGCCTCCCATGGGGGACCACAGGCCCTGTGTGCACTTGTCCAGGCAATGTGCACCCCAGCCCTGCAAGGAGGCATCGGTTGTGAGTACCACTGTGGGAACAGGTACCTGAAAAGGAATCCCCTGTAGCAGGTTGGGGGAGTGTAGCCACCACTGCAGGGAGTTCAGGAAGGGTTTGGACACCCTTACTTTGTCTCTGAGGTTTCCTGTGGCTTGCCTCCACTGAGTTCTGAGACACCACTGTGCAGGCCGCATATGCAGGCGAGCATTGGGGGTCACATGCACTTTCGATGCCATATGGCCTAGGAGCCGTAGGCAAAGCCTGGCGGAAACCAATGGGTTTGCTTATGAACCGGTTGGCCGAGCTTATCAGCCTTTCCGCCCTGTCCTCTGGCAAGTAAGCCTTCGCTTGTAGGGAGTCCAACCTTGCCCCTATGAACTCCAGGTTCTGGGAGGGGAGCAAAGTGGACTTTGCGAAGTTTATGACAAAGCCTAGTTGCTGAAGGAGAGAGACAGTATGGAGGGTGGCTTGCCTGGCCTCCTGGAGAGTCTGACCTCTGATAAGCCAGTCGTCCAGGTAGGGGAAGACAAATATACCCTGGTTTCTCAAGTAGGCCACTACCACAGCTAGGCACTTCGTGAAAAATCGTGGAGCGGAGGTTAGGCCAAAGGGCAGTACCCTGTATTGAAAATGGCTTCCTGCCACCACGAATCTGAGGTACTTTCTGTGGTCTGAATGAATGAGGATGTGAGTGTATGCATCCTTTAGATCTAAGGAGCATAGCCAATCTCCCTGCTGGAGGTAGGGCAGTAGTGTTCCAAGAGTTAGCATCTTGAACTTCTCTTTCTCCAAGAACTTGTTGAGATTTCTCAGGTCCAGAATGGGCTGGAGACTTCCAGTACGCTTTGGCACAAGAAAGTACCAGGAGTAGAAGCCCTTTCCCCACAGATTTGGAGGTACAGGCTCTACCGCCCTGTCTTGAAGCAGACCTAGCAGTTCCTGGAGAAGGAGTTCCTGATCCAGAGGAGGCCGTGGAGGCTACCCTGGGAAGTAGGTAGGGGGTACCTGATTGAAATGGAGCAGATAGCCCTGTTGGACTATGCTCAGTATCCAAGCATCCCTTGTGATGGGTGGCCACTGGTGGGCAAACAGGACCAAGCGACCCCCCGTGCTGAGGTGGGCCAGCAGGGGTGGAGAGGCTATGCAGAGGGAGTCAAAAACACCCTCCCTGCTGAGTAGAAGCAGGAGCTGGAGACTTGGGGGCTTTCTGCCTACGGGGCCATGTCCCTGCCCCTTGGCCTGCTGACCCTGCTGGGGAGGCCTGATAATGAGGGAAAGGTTTGTAGGCAGGCACCTTCCTCGGGTAAAAGGTCTTTTTCCCCGAGCCCTTCTTCTTATGAGAAGGGGCAGAAGTTTTCCTAGATAATCTTGTCCTCGTTAGAGTCTCAGTCTCGAGCTCAGCGGCCTTTTCGGCCATGGGCTTGCCGAAGAGGTTTTCACCCCGGCCTGGGACATCGACCAACTTGTCCTGCACCCATGGCTCGAGGTACGATGACTGTAGCCATGCCTGGCGTCAAGCAGCAATGCCGGCCGCCGCTACCCGGGCCGAAGTCTCGAAGCCATCGTAGGCTGCCCGGGAGATGAATTTAGAACATTCCCGGACCCCCGAGGACAAGGATTGGAACCTCTGCAAAGGTTCCCCGGAGAGACCAGCCGAGAACCCGGCTACCTCCTTAGCCAGGTCCCGCAAGTACATGCCCATGTACAGCTGGTAGACCTGGACACGGCAAGCAAGCATCGAGCCCTTGAAGCACTTTCTGCCGATGGCATCTAGGCTTCGGGCCTCCCTGCCAGGGGGCACCGCGGAGTGCATCTTCTGGCTCTTCAGATGATGCATGGCCGATTCCACAACCATCGAATGGTGCGGCAGCTGCGCCTTCTGAAAACCAGGGCTCTATCGGACTCGATACATGGAATCGATCCGCTTGCTCAAAACTGGCGCCAAGGCCGGTGCCTCCCACATTTGGAAGAGGAGCCGTTCCAGCATCGGAGGAACCGGCACAGTAAAGGCCTCCCTCGGTTGAAGAGTCATACTGGAGGGCATCGAGCTCTTCGGCTCGAGGCTACTCCTCGGGTCAGCAGGAACATTCAAGGCCTTGGTCATGTCCTTAACGAACTCTGAGAACCGGTTATCCTCCAGAGGGGACCTACTCCGGGGTTCGGACTGTGGCGAGTCCGAAGGGACACACCGAGTCCGAAAAGTATCGGGGGACTCCTCGTCCTCTGTCTCCCATGCAGACTCATCCGAAGAGGAGTCGAGGGGCTCCGACCGCGTGGGTTCCGGCAACACCCGCCCCAACGCCTGGGCCATCGGCGTCGACGCCCTCGATCCAGAACGGGAGGTCGAGGGAGACCGTGACCGAGACGGGACTCGGGCCTTTATGGCTTTGAGAACCGGCTCTGTCTCCGGGGTCGACTGAAGGAACCAGAAGCTTCCTCCAACGCCGCCCTCACGAGCTTTCTCTTCCTCTTATGCTCCCAACTGGGGGACCCCCTTTCAGAGGAACCCCGACGAAGCTCGGGGTCCGACTCCCGAGACGTCGAGGCCTCTGACGAGGTCCGGGCCCGTCCAGAGGCCGAGTCCGAGAAAATCCTCTCCTTCTGATGCTGCCAGCTCCTGAGTGCCTTGGTGGACAATTTGCCACATGGGACACAGACCTTGGGATCATGGTCAGGCCTGAGGCAGCGCAGGCAGCAGTTGTGTGTGTCGGTAAGAGACATGAGCTTCTTACAACGATCACACTTCTTAAAACCACTGGAGGCCATCGGGGAAAAAAGGGCCGCCGCGAGGTCAAAGGACGGCCCTCCAGGGAAAAGAAAAAAGAGCGCAAACGCGTGCCACGAAGGGCAGAAAACCAAAAAATAGAGATCGGGTCGATACCGGCGTACTGAACCCGGGCAGGAAGGGGAACCGGCGTCGAACCGGACAAAAAGAGGCGCGAGAATCGCAGAAAAAAAATCCAAATTTTTCCGGGTGACAAGGACAGACATCCGCTGGGCTCCACGGAAAAAGAAAGACTGAGCAAGATGGCACCTTTGGGCGGGAAGGGGACAGCACATGCGTGGGTGTATTCCCAAAGGCTTTCTTAGAAAGCTGGGGAAATGCTCCGCATGGGGGCTCCATCGACCTCAATGTCACCCATATGTGAGGACTGACTTCCTGCTTGGTCCTGGAGAATTGTGGTCTACATTATCTTGTGCACATGCTCTTTGGTTTATGTGGGGCGCACCACGAGATCGATAAAAATCAGGCTGGGTGAACATGCTTCACGTATCCGGCAACAGGTGGTTTTGGCACCCATAGCTGAGCATTGCATGGAATATGGACATCAATTTAGTGATCTCAAATGGTCTGTCATTGATCACATCCCGGAGGATCCTAAGGGGGGGGGGGGTGATCGGATAGGCCGGTTGAAATGGCGGGAGCAAAGGTGGATCCATGAATTACATACTGTACAACCCGCTGGTTTAAATCGAGAGATTGAGTGGTCTAGTTTGTATTAGGCAGGTTCCAATTGGACAAGGGACCCCCTTTTTTTCTATGGGGTATTCCCTTGACTATTGGTAGTTCCTTGGTGTATGACATGAGTGCTTTAATGGGTTTGATTGGATTTGCTCTTTTGATTGAAGTGTTCTGGTCCAATCATCGGGGGAATTTTGCTGATTGGCCATCCCCAGTGAGTGATTGGTGTCCTCGATGAATGATATTTTCTATCTGCCTATCACAAAGTTCTTGGTCCTATTTTACGGTTTAACCGTTGGTTTGGAGGCAAAGCTGTTTGAGGAAGGACGCCTGATGACACCACCACACGGGAGCACTTGATACAGGGGTTTTGTTACCCCGAAACGCATACGTTGTGCTATACTGGAGTGCTGTATTGGACTGTGCCATATTGCCACATGAGATAAGTGATGTTGTTCAATTGATTTAAGATACGTTATAATATTTATTTTATCACAACGAGGAACTTATTTGAATAAAAGGGATTCCATCTATTGGGGATTAAAGTTATAACCTTTCCTCCCCTTTGATGTGGTCCGACAAAAAAATGGAAAAAATTTAATGGGACTGTTTCCAGGGTCTTTTTAGTTTTGGTATTTAGATTGACTCTGTGTTGGGATTTTCTTTGTAGGGAATAGAAGCAGGGCAACTGAAAGATGTCCGGGCTGGCAAAAAGGTCCATCACGGATTCCCCCCAGAACCGGAAATGTCCATTAGCTATCCTGGGGTCCAGCTGCCACTCGTGCGGCTGGAGAACTCTGCTGAGCCTGTTGGCCAGCAGGTTGTCCTGGCTGGGCAGGTATACTACCTGCAGGAGGATACCCTGTTGTATTACACATATGCAGAAGACCAGTGCTTCCTGACAAAGGGTACAAAACCGCGTGCCCCCCTGTTTGTTCACGCATAACATCGCCACCTGGTAGCTCGTCTAGACCAGTACCAGCTGGTGACGCAGGTGGTGACAAAAAACCCTCAGGGCTAGGTGCATGGCTCGGAGCTCCAGGAGGTTGATCTGCTGGGTGCTCTCGTCTGGTGACCAGTTGCCCTGAGTGCGGAGATCTCTGCAGCAGGCTCCCCAACTGAGCAGGGAGGCATCCGTGGTGAGGACACTTGAGGGGCTTGGGGCCTGAAAAGGCATGCCCATCTCAAGATACTGGGGAGACTGCCACCAGACCAGAGAATCCACCAGTTGGAAGATCAGAGAAACTGTCTCGGAGGCGTCCCGTGGCCTGAGACCACTGGTCATGGAGACACCACTGAGCCACCCTCATGTGGAAGCGAGCGTCGGGAGTGACATGGATCTTGGAGGCCATTTGCCCGAGGAGGCGCAGGAGAAGCCGAGCAGGCACCGAGGGACGATACTGTATGTCCCAAGCCAGAGTCCTGAGACGATTGGCCCGGTCCCTGGGAAAGAAAGCCTTCAACTAGAGAGCGTCGATCTCTGCCCCAGTGAACTCCAGACATTGTGTCAGAAGGAAGTGAGACTTGGGGTAGTTTATGACAAACCCAAAGTGCTGCAGAACATGGATGGTGCGTGCGGTGGCCTGCTGCTCCTCAGAGGCTGTGCCTCCCTTTATGGGCCAGTTGTCCAGGTAGGGAAAGACGAAGACCCCCTGGAGCCAGAGGAAGGCGGCCACGACTGCCAGGCATTTTGGAAAACTCTTGGGGCCAAGGCTAGGCCGAAGGGGAGCACCTTGTACTGCAAATGCCTGCTCCCTGCTACGAACTACCGGTACTGCCTGTGAGTGGGGTAAATAAGGATATAGGTAATAAGCATTCATGAGGCCTAAGGAGCATAGCCAGTCTCCCTGCTGGAAGTAGGGCTGCAATGCTCCAAGGGAGAGCATCTTGAACTTCTCCCTCACCAGGAATTTGTTGAGGTTGCGCAGGTCGAGGATGGGCCTTAGGCCCCCTATCCATTTTGGGATGAGGAAGTAGCTGGAGTAGAACCCCTTACCTTGAGGTGGTGGGGCACCGGTTCCACCGCTTTGTCCTCGAGAAGACCTGCCAACTTCTTCAGGTGGTCCTGGTGGAGGGGAGACCTGAGGGAATCTCCCAGAAAATAAGGGGGAGGTGTCTGAGTCAAGTGGAGGAGGTAACCCTCCCTGACTACCTGAAGTGCCCAGGAATCAGTTGTGATGGACACCCACTTCTGGGCATAGAGGGCCAGACATCCCCCTTTGGGCTGATCTCCTTGGGGTAGATAGGCTATGCTCAAGTAGTCAAAAACTCCTCCCTGGCTGGGCCGGAGCCGATGCCTAGGGTTTTGGAGCCTTCTACTTACGTGGGCCATGCCCATGTCCTTTGGCCTACTGACCCTGTTTGGGAGCTGGGGAGGCCTGATAAGGTGGGTAGTTTCGGTAAGCAGCTCCCTTTCTTGGGTAAAAGGGCTTTTTACCCGAGCCTTTCCGTCGGGGAGGGGCAGCGGTCTTTTTGGAGAGCCTGGTCCTTCTCATGCACTCGGTCTCCAGCTCAGCTGCCATGTCGGTCATGGGTTTGCCAAAGAGGTTCTCTCCTTGGCAGGGGACATCAACCAATTTGTCCAAAACCCACTGCTCAAGATCGGATGACTATAGCCAAGTATGGCAGCATGCACCATTGCCAGCCGCCGCTACTCGAACCGCCGACTCAAACCCGTCATAGGCCGCCTGAGACATGAATTTGGAACATTCATGGACAGCTTTGGCCAGGTTTCTGAACCACTGCAAGGGTTCCTTGAAGAGACAAGCTGAGAACATGGCAAGTTCCTTTGCCAGGTCTCTCAGGTACATGCCCATGTACAGCTGGTAGGCTGGATGTGGCCGATGAGCATTGAGCCCTGGCATCACTTTCTGTCAAGGGCATCCAGGATGCGGGTCTCCCTGCCGGGGTACACTAAGGAGTGCGTCTTCTGGCTTTTCAGCCGATGCATGGCCGACTCCACCACCATGGAGTTGTACGGCAGCTGTGACTTCTGGAAACCTGGGCTCCAGCAGACTTGATACATGGAGTCGAGCCATTTGCTCATCACCGGCACCGAAGCTGGTGTCTCCCACATTTTGAGCATCAGCCATTCTAGGATGGGAGGGATAGGCACCATCAGCGATGCCTGCGGAGGGGCCTCTTACTGGAAGATTTCCAACTCAACCGCCCGAGGGTCCTCCTCCGACTCGGGCAGGAATGCCAGGGCCTTAGACGTGTTCTTGACAAAATCAAGGAAGCCCATATCCTCGGGCGGGGACTGCCATTGAGGCTCCAAGATGGGAGAGTCAGATGGGATGTTGCGGTAGCGACAGGTATCAAGGAACTCCTCGTCCTCTGTCTCCCACTCAAAGTAGTCAGTCGAGGACTCATAGGAGGGCTGCTCCATGGGCCTCGGGGCCCCTGATGCCCTGCGGCAGGTGCCTGGCAAACTTGCTAGGGATAACCGCGGTCTCATCAAGTGAGACTCAGATCGCGACCGGACAACAGCGCCTGCTGCTGGTCCATGAAGACAAACTATGCTCCAGGTCCGCCATTCTGGACTCCAGACCAGAAGGCTCCACATTCTTCAGCGTGGGCACCGAGGGACTCGGGCCCGACACCGGCTCCCCCAAAGGGGAATCCTCGACAAGGATAGTCTGGGAACTGAGGCTGGTCCACGGTCAGATCCTTCCAGGGGATCTTCACAGGCCGCTCCTTCTCCGATGCCACAGATGAATATCACGGACTGTGGGACCAGGCCTGGGGAGCTGTACAGGGACGCTGCCTTCGAATGCTGCTTCTTCCTGGGTTCCCTCAAGGGAGACCCCCTTTCCGAGGACCCATGATGAGGCGGCTTGGGTATGAAGGGTTCCGCCTGATGTCAGGGCCTCAGATGAGGCCCTGGCCTTCGGAGGCTCTGGGGTCTTGGGGAAAAACTTACGTGCTGCTGCTGGCAGCTCTTGAGGGCCTTACTGGACATCTTCTTGCAGAGATCGCAGGCTGCCGGGTCATGGTCTGGCACGAAGCAGCGGAGACAGCAGTCGTGTGGGTCAGTCAAAGACAATTTTGGAGCACCGATCACATTTCTTAAAGCCACTGGTAGCCATGGGGGAAAAAAGTACCCCTGCGAGGTTGAAGACTCTCTGGACTGCCAGAGGGAGAAAAAAGGCGCGAAGGTGCCAGGAATAGAAAGAATGAAAACTACAAAAATGGGCCGACACGACGCCGATGCAACAAATTCAGCAGGCGGGAAGAGTACTGGTGCAATACCAGAGGCAAGTATGAAACTCAGAGAAGAAAAAAGTCAACTTTTTCCAGGGACAAGCCAGACGAACATCTGAAGGGCTATGCAGAAAAAGGGAGACTGAGCAAGATGGCACCCTTGGGCGGGAAGGGGACCACGCATGTGTGGCGGCATCTCCCAAAGGCTTTCTTTGAAAGCAGGGGGATGTTTCCACGAGGGCTCCGTCGGTGCTGACATCACCCATATGTGAGGACTGACTTCCTGCTTGTTCCCGGAGAAACAAGAGGTAACAGTATTAGTACAACATAATATAGTTTCATGACACAGAGAAAATCAAACATGCTCATATATTCAATGTGACCGAGTCTTGTCAAGGCGAGGTTGAGACCATCCTTGTTTTTGTGGAAATAACTTTTCCCTTAATTTTAAAAATTACAGTATTTTCTCATCTATTATATTTAACAGTGCTATTTACTAATGATTAGAGATAAAGTTGTCTAACCATTGCCATTTCCGCTGGTGGGATGTATTACTTAATATAGCAATGCCGTGAATCCTCTCGTAAGAACAGAGGCACAGAAGGTTCCACTACTGATTATAATCTAGAAGCAATTTTAGAAACCATTCTAAAGAATAAAATTACTGAAAATGTAGATCATCTTGGTTTAATGGGAGAAAGTCAAGATTTAGCAAAGGAAGATATTGTCTTACTAATCAGTTATATTTTTTGAAGGTGTGAATAAACAGGTAGATAAAGGTGAGCCGGTTGATATAGTGTACCTTGATTTTCAGAAAGCCTTTGACAAGGTCCCTGAGAGGCTCTTCGCAAAATTAAAAAGTCATGGGATAGGAGGCAGTGTACTACTGTGGATCGGGAACTGGTTAAAAGACAGAAAGCAGAGAATAGGGCTAAATGGCCAATTTTCTCAATGGAGAAAGGTGAATAGTGGAGTACCCCAGGGATTAGTGCTGGACCCGCTGCTTTTTAATATTCATAAATGACCTGGAAATTGGAATAATGCGTAAGGTGCTCAAATTTGCAGATAACAAAAAATTATTCAAAGTTATTAAAACCCAAGAGCATTGTGAAAAACTGAAAGACTGGACATCCAAATGGCAGATTCCATTTAATCTGGAGAAGTAAGAAGAACCCAAACTACAGTTATATGATGCATGGTTCCACATTAGGAACCACCACCCAGGAAAAGATTTAGGCATGGATAATATGTTGAAAGAAGAAGTTGAAGCAGCATTGAAAGCCTTATCAAAGAACAAAGCACCAGGCACTAATAGCATTCCCATAGAAGTATTATAGAAATCTGATGCAGCTGTTACCATACTTCAATGCTCTGCCAAGAAATATGGAAGACATCATCATGGCCAACTGACTGGAAAAGATCTGCATTTATACCAATACTAAAGAAAGGTGATCCAACTGACTGTGGAAATTATCGCACAATCGCTCTGATCCCACATGCCAGCAAAATTCTACTGAAGATTATTCAAGAGAGACTACAACCATACCTGGAACAAGAACTACCTGAAGTGCAAGCAGGGTTCAGGAAAGGGCGAGGAACGAGAGACATCATTGCGGATGTGAGATGGATCCTTGAAAAGACTAAAGAATACCAAAAGGATATTATCGACTATAGCAAGGCTTTTGGACTATGTAAACCATGAGAAACTCTGGGCCACATTAAGAAGCATGGGTATACCAGAACACCTGATCATTCTCTTGCACAATCTGTACATTGATCAAGAAGCAACAGTTTGAACGGAACAAGGAGAAACAGAATGGTTTAAAATAAGCAAAGGTGTAAGACAAGGCTGCATACTTTCCCCCTACCTGTTTAGTTTATATGCAGAAAAAAAAAATCAGAGAAGCAGGATTGTATGAAGACAACAGAGGTGTGAAGATTGGTGGAAGACTCATCAACAACTTTCGCTATGCTGATGATACATTACTGGCTGAAGGAGAAGATGATCTGAAACATTTGCTTCTCACAATCAAAGAACATAGTCTCAAAATGGGCCTGCACCTTAATGTAAAGAAGACAAAGATCATGACAACTGAAATAATCAACAGGTTCATCATGAAGGAGAAAAAATTGAAATTGTGAACAACTTTAACCTACTTGTATCAACTATATAAAGAAGCAACAAGCAGTCAAGAAATCAGACAACGCATTGCTCTTGGCAGAATGGCTATGAAAGACCTAGATAAGATTCTCAAGAGCAGAGATGTCTCTCTTCATACAAAGATTTGACTTGTTCAAGCCATGGTATTTTCAATAACATCATATGGATGTGAAAGTTGGACAGTGAAAAAGATAGACAGGAAGAAAATTGATGCCTTTGGATTATGGTGCTGGCGGCGAATACTGTGTATACCATGGACTGCCCGAAGAACAAACCAGTCGGTACTAGAGGAGATCAAACCTAAGCTTTCTTTAGAAGCTCAGATGACAAGACTTTGACTTTCATACTTTGGACACATCATGTGAAGAGAGAGATCATTAGAGAAAGACATCATGCTTGGCAAGATAGAAGGTCAACGCAAAAGAGGAAGGCCAGCAATGAGATGGATCGATACAATAACAGCAGCTACGGGTACCAGTCTGTCAACAATGAGCCGCCTGACTGAAGACCGAACACAATTTAGGATAGCTATCCAGAGGGTCGCCATGAGTCGACTCAGACTCGATGGCACTTAACAACATGTTGAAACCCTCTGCCTAGTATGCAGCAGCAGACAAGAAAGCAAATTGAATACTAGGAATCATAAGGAAAGGGAAAATAAAATAAAAGGATATTATAATGCCTCTGTATCATTACATGATGCAACCGCACCTTGAATACTGTGTGCAATTCTGGATGTCATAAAATAAAAAGGATATAGCAGAATTAGAAAAAGTACAGAGGACTTCCAGTGAATCAGCAAGCCAAATGGACGAGGCTCAGTCCATACTCTTCCTGAAAAGGTGCTTAAATACACTCACAGTACAGAAAAAGCATAGTTATTCACCTGTGACAGGTGATCTTTGGGAACAGCAAGAATCAGTCGTCACATATGGGTATCGTCGGTACAGACAGAGTTCACGTAGGAATGCTCCCCAGTGTCCAATAGGAAAGTCTTTGGGAGCACTCCACTGTGCCTGCATGTCACCTTCCTGCTTTCCCAACTCTTCTCCTCAGTTGAGTTTGTAGCTGACAAAAGAGGAAAAGACTACCCAACTCCTCCTAGGGAGGAGGGTGGGTTGTGAAGACTGATTCCTGCTGTTCCCGGAGATCACCTGTTACAGTTGAGTAACTACACTATCTCCAGAAACAAACAGGAATGCAATCTTCACATATGGGACTCACTAGCTCCAGGCACCAGACTAAAAAGACATCTTTGAGACTAAGGAATGGAGCCAAGAAAGTATGGACATAAAATGGCCACAGCGGGCATGTAGCAAGCAGGAGCATGGAGCAAGGAGTCAGGTGCCAAAGAAGAGTAATGGTAGGAGTTGTGATTAATTCCCAAAGAGATGCTGAAGAACAGCCTGGCCAAAGACAGTGTCCCAATGGGAGCCCCTATCAAAGCAGTAGTGAGCAGCGTAGGTGTGAACAGAGGACCAGGTAGCTGCCCGGCAGATCTCCTGTTTGGAGACAGAAAGGAGATTGGTGGCTGGAGTTGCCATAGCCCTCATGTTATGAGTAGCAATGCTACCCTCAAGAGAGTCCTGCTTGAGCATAGGCAAAGGAAATGCAGTCAGCAATACAATTGGATAGGGTGCATTTCGACTCAGGAAGACCTAAATGGCTTGTGTCAAAGGAAATAAATAATTGAGAGGATTTCCTGAAATCCTTGGCCCTGACTAAGTAGTAAGCAAGGGTGCCCTTGCAATCCAAGGTATGCATTGCTGCCTCAGCTCTGGAGGCATGTGGTTGGGGAAAGAAGAACGGCAGCATGAGATTGGTTGAGATGAAAAGTTGAGACTACTTTTGGGAGGAAGTTCGGATGAGTACGGAGAGCCACCTTATCATGGTGGAATCGAGTGTAGGGGGGGGGGATCTGCCACGAAAGCTTGTAGTTCGCTAATGCGACGAGCTGAAGTGAGGATAAGAGGAATATGACCTTCCAAAATAAGAGTTTTAAAGAAGTGATAGCCAGAGGCTCAAACGGAGCTTTTAGAAGCTGTGCTAAGATGACATTGAGGTCACAAGACCCCGCATGAATCGTTGCACCAAGGGGTGTGAGGAAATAAGATGCCTATCGAGTGGGTTGTGATAGGCTGTGATGGCAATGAAATGAACTCTTAACAGAGTTATTCTTAAGTCCTGTGGAAGACAAGTGGAGAAGATGCCCCACTGGACAATTAGAAGGGTTAATGTGCTGTGGGGTGCACCAGAGGGTGAACTGCCGCCATTTGAAGGCATAAGAACGTCTGGTAGATGGCTTGTGGGAAGCAAGCAAGATGTCCCTGACTGGCAGAGGGAGGTCGAGATCAAAGATCATACCTTCAGTAGCCACACCGTGAGACAGAGGGCTTGTGGATTGGGATGGAGAAGTTGCCCCTGATCCTGAGAGAGGAGGTCGAGGGCATGTCCCAAATTGAGGGGTGGAGAGACTGTGCTAGACAAAGCAGCAGAGGAAACCATGGCTGACAGAGTCAATAAGGGGCTATTAGAATCATAGAGTCCTTGTCGGCCTACAGTTTGAATAAAGTTTTGGGTATTTGGGGGGGGGGGGTGGCCGGAATGTGCAAAGCAGGCCCGTGCCCCAATGAATGAGAAAAGCGTCTGCTGTCAGACTGTCTGGAGGGAATCCTTGAGCAAAAAGCATAAGACACTGATGTCCGTCCTTTGTGAGCTGAGATGTCTATGCTAATCAATGTTCAGAGTATTGTGATTTAAACCATTACCTGAAATAAGAAAGTTTACTTTCCAGATCTTAATGTGAGATTTTACCCTTGCTCAGTCTGTTTTCTTAAACACCAAGCACATGTAAATTTGCTCAGTTCAAATAATTTAAAACAAACAGAGGAAGTGTTCTCTGGTATTGCTGTGGCTCCATTGTAAAAGCTCAGTGCTATAAAAAAGAGAAGTATGTGCCATCCTGTTTCCTCATGATTGTGGATTGATAAACAGAACAGCAGCACCCTGTTTGCTGTGTGCAAATTATACCTTTTTTTTTTAAGAAAATGCATTTTTGTTTTGAAAACATTCCTGATTTCAGTTTTGGAGGAACAATTAAGAAAAAAAACCAGATATATGTTTAAGCACCATGAATTTATCTAGTTTATCCTTATGCATGTATGTTACCAAATGTGATCCTTATAGTACTATATTTATGCAGATGTCCAGATAGATAAGCAATTACAAGATGAGTACACATTACTGTTTCTTTTGAACTTGCATTGCACTTAAGTTTGCTGGAATTTTGGACAGAGGCTAATCTGAAATTGTTTTGTTCCCAAGCATATAGATCATATTTAGTGGAAAGATGGAACAGAGTTCCCAGAAAATATGAGAATTTGTAATGTTATTTACAAATAAACAATAACACTAACTTGAGTTGACTGGAGAAAACAAAAATCTTGTTTGTCAGCAACGACCCAGGAGAGGTTTGGGAAAAAGAAACAGAGAGAGAGAGAGAGAGAGAGAGAGGCAGAAGGTGAGGCCACAGTGTAGGAAAAGGCAATAAACATGGTGCTTCTAATGTGATGATCTGGGCCACTGGAATTCTGATTGCTCTAAGACTCCTCGAGGACCCACAATGCCCGAAGAACATGAACCTTGTATATTTATGCCTCGGCAGAGACATGAATAGGCAGGGGAGAGTAGGCCAAGAAGAACCCGAGGAAGTATCGCCATGAGGCCCAACCACAAATGCCTTGTACCTTCTTAGGTCTCTCACCTCAAAAGGATCTTTTTGACACCATGAGTAGATTACACAAATCCTTGTGGACACTGCAGTTACAAGATCAGTCCTCAAATGTTCTGAGTTTCCTACAGCACTCTCACTGGGAACAGTGCATACGATAGACTCTAGTCACACCTGAGAGATATGTGGCCGTCCTGTTAGAAGTCATACTTCTTCCTATTGGGATTGATGTTATAAAATGTTGTGAAATAATAGTTTTATATTGTAAGGACTTTACTTAAATTGTTTAGACAGTTGCTATTTAGAATGAGCACATGTCCACTTAGTACTGGACCAATTAAGTTAGTGGGAAAGGAGCACTGTTTACTCATACTATTATGCTTATTGAGAAGAATCTAAATTTATATTTTCTACGTACCATTTGTTTACAACAATACTAAGTATTTAAGAATTGTTTGATGTTCTTAGCAGCCTTGCCAAATAAGGATACATTAGTATGGTATAAAAAAACAACAAACCCAGAAGGACCTATGTATGTAGTTTGATGGAATGATGTAAGTGGAAAAAAAAGTGGTGTTGAGAGGAGTGTGATGGAATATTCATATCGGAAAAGAGAACTCAGATTGACAGTAAAAAAATGGTGAAGGTAAAGTGAGATGTGAAATGATGTATCCGATGTATCCACCTAGAAAAGGAATTGACAATGAACACTTTACAATATTTGATTATGACATCCCCATTAACTCCAATTTTGGAAGTCATCTAGCCCAGATACATACTCAATAATTGGAAATAGACACTTGGAGATAGGCTGGGTGTACTTTTCATCCTAATGAGCTTTGGAGAGACCCACACTGGCCATGTGGTGCTTTTCAGATGCTTTTATCCCTTTTTTGCCTCTATGTGCCCTGGCCCGACACATGAAGGTAAAGGAAGAAAGTTACCTGCACAACTTTTTGCAAATTGGTATAATCCTAAAATTGTGAAAAATTGAGGAAGTGTGGGCATCTTGTCTGCAACATTTTTGATCTGTAAAAAAAAAAAAAGTATTAGATTGAGTTGCGTAGGATTGGCTGTTGTATGCAAGCAGCAATCCAAGAGGGGGGAGGGGAACCTCCAAAACCTTAAACAAACTTTGTAAAGAAACTAAACTGTCTTGCCTTTGACTCTGTTCAACAAAAAAAATTGCCCTAAGGGGGTAGACTGGAAGTTTTCCCCCTTTGAACTGTTATATGGAAAGCTGCCTACTTTTTACACTCCTGAGCCTCACATTTGACCTCTTGTATTTCCTAGCAGCAGAGGCATCTCTCTTCCCTCCACAGGTATGCTCAGCAGTTCCAATCCCTTCTGCTAGATTTCTCAGCTCTTTCTTTTCAACCCGGAGACTGGATCCTGGTAAAGACATACCACCAGCACACGCTACAAGCCCCTTTTCCAGTATGGGACTGTTTCACGTTCTTCTGATAACACCGACTGCAGTGAAGGTGGTGGCTAAAAGATCCTGGAAACAGCACACAGGAGAGCAAGGCTCCTGCAGAAACCAGTCAGTACACAGGGAGCAGAAGCAATGGACGACCCAGTTGCTTAATGTAATCTCAAACGGCTTGGGGATCTACAATAAAGCCGTTTGAGATTACATTAAGCAACTGGGTCGTCCATTGCTTCTGCTCCCTGTGTACTAAAAGATCCTGGAGCCATTGACCTCGCTGGAAACATTCTCCATCTCCAGATCAAGCTTCAGGACCAGGATGAGAAGTAGCTGACGCCGGGGAAGCCAAGGCCCTAGCAGCTGGGGAGGGAGAGGAGAGGAGAAGACTCCTGAAGAAAAGCGGCTATCGGCCTGGAGGTACCAAACCAACACATCCCTTCAAGATTGGTGACCAGGTGCAGGTCAGAGTGCTTCACAAGCACGGTATCCTGAACCTGCCCTACAGACCTCCAACTACAGTGACTGGCATCACACGGACAGCCATCCTGTGTGACTCCTCCCCTTCGTGGATCCACACGTCAAGAATCAAGCATGCACCGCCTTCACTGATGCCTTCTTTGGTTCCAGATCGCTCTTCAGCCTCCTGACCATCATGAGCAAGACTGCATTGACTCTCCTCCTACCACTCATGTGGTGCCTCCTTCAGCCCATCTCTGAAACTGTTGATACGGTAATACTACTTGCCCAAATTGCCTTAAATGTATCAGACTTTTGTGTGCGCAGCTCGCTACAAGCTGAAGCTTTTCTATCAACATGTCTCATTGCTGTACCTTCTAATCTGTGTGAAATACAGAAGTTTACTGTACTTGACAATTTAAACTGCACCCAGCCCCATGTTTCTTTTCTACTTTCTTGTATAACATTGGTGTTACTCGCCCCTCCTTAAGATATAACCAGGTCCCGTTTGCATTGCAAATTGTCTCTAGTCTCAATGCTACAGACTGTTTTATTTTTATAAAGGCTCCTACTCCTGCTTTTAACCCGGCTAATGCTACTTATCCTTTGACCAAAGTTCGCTTGGATGCCTTTAGCTGGACTTCCTGGATCCCAATTTTCCAGACCCCCGCTATCACCGCTGAATTAGGCCCTGAAGAGCTCCACCACTTTTATGTACTCTTATACACCTGTTTCCACGGTGGCTGATGTACCTGAGCACGCCACCACCAACCTCCAGTTAATAATGTCTGCTTAACTGTCCTTCAGAAGACTGTTCGGCTGTTCTTATAGTGGGCCTATGCAGGCCCAAAGGGGGGATTGATAGGGGAAAATAAAATAAGGTTTAAAGTATGTACAGGAGGATTCAGAGGCCCGCAGAGAGGAATAGGAATCCTGTATATATCTATATATGGAAAGGAATGTGCTGTGCTAAGACAAATTAATTGTTCTACACAGAGACGATTAACATCTGAGAAGTTACTGATAAGCTGTGGTGGGCCTCAGGGGATGAGTTGATGACGTATGTATATGTTTCTGTTAATGTATAAAAGACAGACAGCCCCTCCAACCTGTGGAATAAACTTGCATACTGTGTCTTGGTGTGGTTGTGAGTTCATTCTCCTGGAATTACAGACAGCCGAGGAGGAACCCAAGCAGCAGACGGAGGGGATCGGGCCTGGAGGCTATGAACAGGGACAACCCCGTTACAGCCTTCTCCCTAGAGGGAGGAGTGGCTTAGTAGTTAGGGCTGGGGGGTTCAAATCCCACTGGAGGACAGCAACCTCGGGCTGGAGGGATTGGGGTTTCTAGTCCCACAGGTGTTCCTTGTGCCCTTGGGCAAGCTACTTAACTCAGTTACCTCAGGTACAAAATGTAGATTGTGAGCCCTTCGGGGACAAAGGAAATATATGCCATACCTGAATGTACACTGCTCTGACCCGGTGAAAAGCAGTATTTAAGCATTGCTAAATAAATAAATAGAGGGGTCTAAAGTCTTTCTTGAGAGACATTTGAGAGTACGATTATCTGCTTCAGGCTCTCCTGCTTTTTCTCTCCAACCCTTACCAAATAAGTTTCCTCCAGAATAAGGAATTATTGGCTAATTTATCTTGAACCCACTGCTTGAGGTCCGATGCTTGGAGCCAGGCCATTCTTTGGGCTCCTATACAGATTGCAGCAGCTCTGCTAGTAGATTCAAAGGTATTGAAAGCTGACCTGGTCAGGAACTTCGAAGTATTTTGAGCTTGACTACAGTCATGTAAGTATCACGTTTGTCATCTGGGAGAATAGGAGTAATGTTTGCTAGATCCCTGGAGACATCTCTGAGGTACACGCCCATGTAGAGGGTGTAGGATTTAATCCTAGAAGCAAGCATACATGCTTGGAAGCAGCGATGTCCAAAAGCATCAACAACTCTGGCATCTTTGCCAGGCGGTACCGATGAATGAGTCTTAGAACTCTTGATGCATCGCATTACCGATTCCACTACCATTGAGTGGTACAGTAATTGAGGCTTTTGAAAACCCAGGCATGGCGGGACTCGGTACATAGTATAGAGATGTTTACTGATAAGCAGAACCAATAGAGAGGCCTCCCACATGCATAGCGCATTAGATCCTGTAAGATCTAATGCACCGGTAACATTGCCGCCTCTGAGGATTGAGGAGTATTGGAGGATTTCTAACTCCTCAGCCCTCAGTTCCGTTTCCAATGTTACGGTGATCTGGAGACCTGCTGCCATCTCCCTAATGAAGTCCTGAAAGGACATGACTTCTGGCGGAAACAGACGCTTCACATGAGGAAGAGAGGGATCGGAGAGGATATCCTGGGTGGCCCTGGAATCCTCTGATGTCTTCTCAAAGTCAGAAGAAGATTCATAGAAACATAGAAATATGATGACAGAAAAAGACCACATGGCCTATCTAGTCTGTCCTTCCATATCAACAACTACAACAGTCCCCTTTTTTCCTTTAGAGATCCTGTGTTTGTCCCATGCTTTTTTGAATTTAGATACTGTCCTCATCTCTACCACCTCCACTGGGAGACTATTCCACAAATCCACCACTCTTTCTGTAAAGAAATATTTCCGCATATCACTCCTGAATCGATTCCCCTTCACCCTTATCTTATGTCTCCTTGTAGCAGAACTTGCTTTCAATTGAAAGAGGCTCTCCCCCTGTACATTTATACCATGGAGGTATTTAAACATCTCAATCAAATCAACTCTATCCCGCCTTTCCTCTAAGATGTACATATTAAGATCCTTAAGTCTGTCCTCATATGCTTTATAATGAAGACCACTAACCATTTTAGTAGCCACCCTCTGTACTGACTCCATCCTGTTTATATCCTTTTGAAGGTGCGGTCTCCAGAATTGCACACTATACTCCAAATGAGATCGCACCAAAGAGTTATACAGAGGCACTATCACCTCCTTTTTTCTGCTAGCCATTCCTCTCCATATGCACCCAAGCATCCTTCTAGCTTTTGCCGTTGCCTTTTCTACCTGTTTAGCTACTTTAAGATCATCAGACACAACCAAGCCTAGGTCCCGCTCTTCTTTAGTGGACAAAAGTACTTCACCCCCTATACTATTATTGCTCCCTTGGGTTGCTGCAGCCCAAATGCATGACCTTACATTTTTTAACATTAAATCCCAGCTGCCAAATTCTAGACCATTCTTCAAGTTTAGCTAGATCCCTCCTCATGTTATCTACACCTTCCTGGGTGTCTACTCTATTGCAGATTTTGGTATCATCTGCAAAGAGGCAAACCTTACCCGACAGCCCTTCCACTATATCACTAACAAAGATGTTAAAAAGAATCGGACCAAGGACAGATCCCTGGGGCACACCACTGGTAAATTCCTTCTCCTCAGAGTGAGCTCCATTTACCTGTACTCTTTGTTGCCTCCCACCCAACAAATTTCTAACCCAAGCAGTAACTTTAGGGTCCATCCCTAGGGTGCTCAGTTTGTTTATAAGTCGCCTGTGAGGAACAGTGTCAAAGGCTTTAATGAAATCTAACTACACTACATCTAGGGCTCTCCCTCGGTCCAACTCCCTGGTCGCCCAGTCAAAAAAAATCAATCAGATTTGTCTGACAAGACCTGCCTCTGGTGAATCCATGCTGCCTCGGATCCTGTAATCCGCTGGACTCCAGAAACCGCACTATTTTCTCTTTCAGCAGCGTTTCCAATAATTTACTTACCACCGAAGTTAAACTAACCGGCCTGTAGTTTTCAACCACATCCTTACTTCCGCTTTTGTGTAAAGGCACCACATGAGCCTCTCTCCAGTCCTTTGGCACCACTCCCGACACCAACGAGGCATTGAAAAGGTCAGTCAGTGGAGCTGCTAGAACATCCCCAAGTTCCCTCAGTATTCTCAGGTATATCCCATCCAGTCCAATTGCTTTGTCTACTTTAAGTTGAGCTAGTTTCTCACAGTCTTTTGAAAATTGTTCAAGATGTCCCTTGCTTCTGTTCCTGTTTGTGGGTGTTTTCTGTGGTCCTGCATCTGTGAACACAGAACAGAAATATTTGTTAAGCAATTCCGCTTTATCCTCATCAACTTCTACCTATTCCTCCCCTTCATCCTTGACAATACCACTTTTGCCCTTCCTCTTCTCACTAACATATCTGAAAAATGTCTTATCCCTCCAATGTAGCTGGATCAAAAGTGGCGTGATATGTTCAAATCTTGATGCAGATAGGAATGTTCTGGCGACTGTATTCATGGCTAGTTGTAAAGGCTGGAGAGCGTTCTTTGGTAGGCCGAGGTAGATTATGTTGGCGTAGTCCAAGTGAGGAAAGATAAGTGTTTGGCATACTGTGCAAAAGTCAGAGGGCTCGAGGAGAGGGCGTAAATGTCGGAGGGTTCTTACCACACCTCCTGCTACCATCCTTGCTACCATCCTCAGCTCTCCCCAGCCCGGGGATAGAGCCTCCGACAGCAGGAGGGCAGCGGCATCGCCCAATCGGGGCTCAACAACAGGCCTTAAAAGGCAGCGCCAGTCGGGCGCGTGTTCTCCACACCTCCTGCTACCATCCTCAGCTCTCCCCAGCCTGGGGATAGAGCCTCCGACAGCAGGAGGGCAGCGGCATCGCCCAATCGGTGCTCAACAGGCCTTAAAAGGCCGCGCCAGTCGGGCGCGTGTTCTCCACACCTCCTGCTACCATCCTCAGCTCTCCCCAGCCCGGGGATAGAGCCTCCGACAGCAGGAGGGCAGCGGCATCGACCAATCGGGGCTCAACAACAGGCCTTAAAAGGCGGTGCCAGTCGGGCGGGCCCACGCCTGAGGGCCTCGCCAGAGGGCCCTTTGGCGTGGCCCTTAGGCGCGGACCGTAGGGGCAACGCTGAATATTTGCTCCCTCGCACTGCATCAATAACCCTCTATTGCCTGCAGCGACAACTCTCCACTGACTGCATACACAGTATCTCAGGTACTTTATAATATCCCTAACGATACTCCTTACCCCTCATAGTCTGCAAGTAATTTAACACGTTCTCAACAGTTCCTATTTGTACTATAGCCTCCTAGCCAAAAGAGAGGTGTGCCACACGCCCTCTCCTGATATTGTGCTTGCGGCAGTTAAATGTAGTCTCCGCACATGCACACCATAATAATATGCTCTATGTAACACTGTACCAGTACCAGATCTAATTTCAAGTAGGGCAATACAGTCTAATGTCATTTAGGGCACACTGCTATTGTCAGTATCACCTTATTCACATTATTGCTACTGTTTAACCTGCTACTGTTTAGCTATTTGCTTAGCTACTGTTTAGCTATTTAACACTGTACCAGTACCTGATCTAACTTCAAGTAGTGCATACAGTCTAATGTCATCTAGGGCACACTGATATTGTCAGTTTCATGTAGGGCACACTGATATTGTCAGTATCACCTTATTCCTATTATTGCTATTGTCTAGCTTTACTGTTTTCCTGCCACTGCTACTGTGTTTATTACTGTATTCTTACCATTACCATTGTTAGTAGATCTTTACTTCTGCTATAACCCGCAACTAGGAGATGACACTTACCCTCTCTTCCTGTGTCACAGTAGAAACAACCGCCTGAGTAAAACATCCTTAGCCAGCGGCCACTCCAACTCACTCTCCTTACACAAACCTCTGCCTCCCCTGTACTGGCTCAGAAAGTCTCAAAATGGAGCGCATAATCTTCACCCTAATGAGTCTCTACCTTCTACTTACAATCTTGCCATCCAGCTCACTGGCACTACTTACAACACAAAATCACATCCCAACAGTCTCGACTGGTGGAAGAAAATGGCCCGATGACTCCCACAACCACTATCATGGAACTAGCTATCTACACCACCACCATCTAATACATATCCCACTACGAAATTCTTTGAAAGCCAAGCAAAGTAAAAGCCCATACACTAGCAGCCTGAAGTGCGCACTCATTAACTCTCGCTCACTTCGCAAAAAATGGCCAGCAATCACTGAAACAATAACGTACTATAAATTAGATATTATGATCACCGAGACCTGGCTCTCACCGGAAGATAACACCATACTCAATCAACTACTACCACCTAACTTTGTGGCTTTCACCAGCCACAGGCAGAACAAAAGGGGAGGAGGAGTTGCCGTCTTCACCAGATCCGACCTTCAGTTCAAAATGGTAGAATCCAACAGCATCAATACCCTTAAAACAATGACCATCTCCAACAACACCTGCTCTATAAACCTGATTTACAGAGCGCCTTCTGCAGATCCAGACAACCTCTCCAATATCATAAACATAGCATCCAACACCCAGGGCCCAAATAAACCAAATTGGATCCTAGGTGACTTCAACCTGCCATCCCTACAGGACAATCAAGCAGCTACTTTCATAGAAGCCCTAGATATCTTGGGATATACCCAAATGGTACAAGAACCGACACACACAAAAGGCAACATTCTCGACCTCATATTCGCCCCACAAACAGTGCTTCAACAAGCACAAAATATCACGTTATCATTAGCAGCAGTACCATGGTCGGATCATAAGCTCATCACTTTCCAGATTCCAACCCCCATCAAGCTACAAAGACCCAATGTTGACACAAGTATGAACTCGAACTCAACTACCAGAAGTTTTCACTCGTTTAACAAAGAACGTATCCTAGCCGAAACGAACACACTCCTTGATAATAATTCACAAAACCTAGAGGACCTAATCACCACATGGAACAGCAAACTCAGCGCAATCGCAATCCGTCCCCCAACAACTAAAGCCCCAAACAAAAGATCATCTGCACCATGGTTCACAGCTGACTTAAGGGCATCACTAACCCTCCTACGGAGATTGGAAAAGCGCTGGAGGAAGTCACGTACCAGCAGTGACCAAGCAGCATACACCCAGCACTTACACACACATCGCAGGGCCGTCACAGACAGGATGAAACACCACCACACAGACACCCTGAAACGGTCATTAAACAAGCCGCACAACCTCTTCAACCTTGTCAAATCTCTTGCCAAAGAACCCACCCCGGAACCATACACCCGCAGGACTATGCCATCTTTATGCAATCTAAACTGTGCAAGACCGACAAAGTGGTGATACCGGACACCCCCAACGAACAAGAGTACCCAGCATCTCTAACTACCTTTGTCACACCATCAAAGAAAACTATTGAAGACACCATCGCAACCCTAAATACCTCCACTGCATACTCGGACCCCTGTCCAGCATTCTGGATAAAAGATCTGCGATGTGACCTCGCCCCGATCTTAGCTAAAATGATAGGCCTATCTTTTAGCACTGGGTCTTTCCCTTCCATGCTCAAACAGACCTCCGTTAGACCGCTGCTGAAGAACGCCAAATTAGACCCTCAAAAGGTGGAGTCATACAGACCCATTTCCAGCATCCCGATGCTCGCTAAAATCATTGAAAAGATAGTCTACAAACAGTTACAAGATCATATTGATACCAACGCCCCTCTAGATTCATCTCAACATGGATTCAGAGAGTCACACGGAGTTGAAACACTACTCACAACTCTTTTCGACACCATAATGTCAGGCATTAAGGTTTTGCACTCGTCTTTTTAGATATAGCGGCAGCCTTCGACTCGGTCTGCCATGAAATTCTCCTAGGTCGGCTAAGAGAGAAAGGCATTAGTGGAATAGCACTCGAGTGGTGCAGATCCTACCTGTCTGGCAGATGGCAATACGTCCGAGCAAACGGGTCCACATCCGAGCCATTCCTACAAAGCCAAGGAGTTCCTCAAGGATCTTCCCTATCATCACTTATGTTTAACATCTATATCCAACCTATCTGTAACATCATTAGATCGTTCAATGTGAGTTGCATGATATATGCAGATGATGTCTTACTGTACCTGCCAATATCCCTGGACTGCCCAGACCTTACCCCTTTGACTAAGTGTTTCAACGCAATATCCAAATGGCTCCTCTCTCAAAATCTGCGCATCTAACACAATAAAACGGAGGTCCTGTTCATCTCCAGAAATCCTGAGTTTACACCACCCAGCCACTTGAAAGTGGACAACGCCGAATTGCAAGTAAAATCAGCTATACGTTATCTCGGAGTCACATTGGATCAGAGCCTCAACATGAAGCAACACATAGCCAACACCGTAAGAACGATCTACTTCAAGATTAGATCCCTTAGACACCTACGCCCTTTACTCGAACCAGGCGACTTCCGCACCATTTATCAAGCCCTCATCATTCCTCATTTTGACTATTCAAACGCCATCCTACAAGGACTCCCTCAGGCCACCTTACATCCCCTACAACTTGCCATGAACAGTGCCGCGCGGATTCTCCTCGGAACGCCAAGAAGAGAGGCATATCACACCCCTCCTGAAACAGCTTCACTGGCTCCCCATTCAAGCCAGGATCAGTTTCAAAACCCTAGTGATGACATTCAAGGCCATCAAGGGGCTCTCCTCCTCTTCACTATGTGACCTCATCCAACCACCCACACCCAACAGGCTAAGAAGAACCGCAGTAGCCAACATGCTAGTGATACCAAGAGACATGACAAAATGCTCCAAAGCAACATCGAATAGAGCCTTTAGACTATGCGCCCCAAGTCTCTGGAACTCCCTACCACCACACATCAGAGCAATCCCCAACTTGAGCCAGTTCAGGAAGGCCTTGAAACACTTCCTCTTTATCAAATACCTCACTGACTGCCCCGAACCCCAGCCACCAAGTATGATCAATACCCAATAACTCCATCTGACATGTATATAGTTACCCTATTCAATGCTCTGCATATGTATATAGTTTACCCTGTTTTCCAAGTTACTTGTTCCTGTTCAATGTAATGACCTGACTTTTGTTTATTGTCGGATACCATTTGTTTTATGTAAACCGCGCTGATCGCAAATAGTGCGGTATATAAGAAATGCAAATAAATAAATAAATAGTTTGTGGTAGACTGCCTTGATAATGGTTTGTATGTGGGCTTCCCAGTTCAGATGTTTGTCTAAGATGACCCCGAGATAACGTGCTTGTTGTTGAACTGTGAGTTCAATATCTTTCAGCCTGAGGGAAGCTGGTGGGGTGAAATCTTGGTCTTTAGTTATGAATAAGACCTCTTACTTTTTATTGCTCACTTCAGGTTGTGGGTAGCGAGTGACTTTTTATTGTTCACCATCAGGTTGTGGGTAGCGAGCCAGTCGGAGACCGCATTGAAGCATTCTGTAATGTGAGAGAAGTCAGGGCTGTTTATGGAGACGGGTGCGTAGAGTAGGACATCGTCAGCATAGATGTGGTAGTAAATGTTGAATGAATGTATAATGGCCCAGACAGGCTGAATATAAATGTTGACGAGTAGGGAGGAGAGGGATGAGCATTGTGGGACTCCTTGCGTCTGCTGGAATGGTTTGCATGACTGGGTTCCTATGCGGACTTGTTGCTGGCGATCAGACAGGTATGATTTGAACCAATTGAGGGCTTGGTTTCTTATACCTTTTTGATGCAAACGAGAGAGTAGCAGACTGTGGTCGACAGTGTCGAAAGCAGAGGCGATGTCCATGAAAATAAGGATGAATCCTTCTTTTTCTTGTTTAGGAATGTATGGAGTATGTCCAAGACAGTCTCCAGTAGGGTTTCCACACCGTGGTGTTGGCGGAATCCGTGTTGCTGTAAGAACATAAGATATGCCATACTGGGTCAGACCAAGGTCCATCAAGCCCAGTATCCTGTTTCCAAAAGTGGCCAATCTAGGTCATACGTACCTAGCAGTATCCCCAAGAGACACAGGTTCCACAATGCTTGTATTGGGTCAAGCACTGATATCCTGGGTCCCTTTTTAATAATGGTTTAAGAGTAGTTACTCACCTGTAACAGGTGTTCTCCAGGAGCAGCAGGAATCAGTCCTCACATTTGGGTGTCATCGGCGCTGATGAAGCCCCAGCGGAGCATTTCCCCAGCTTTCTATGAAAGCCTTTGGGAATGCAGGCACGCATGCGAGGTTCCCTTCCCACCTAAAGGTGCCATCTTACCTCAGTCAAATGACATAGCTAAGAACAGCACACAAAAATGGAAAATAAACTATGTACAACTGCAACTCCAAGGGGAGGAGGGAGGGTTGTGAGGACTGATTCCTGCTGCTCCTGGAGAACACCTGTTACAGGTGAGTAACTACTCTTTCTCCAGGACCAAGCAGGAAGTCAGTCCTCACAAATGGGACTCCCCAGCTTAAGGCTACCGGAGACCTCAAGCCAAAAAAATGAGCTCCCTCTAGCTCGTCAGTACGTAAGGAAGGAATCTTCTCGGAGAACGCCCCCGACCGGTAGCCCAACACCAGGGCAGGAGGGTAGGAGTTGCCTAAACCCCAAAGAGATTATGGAGTACTGCCTGTCCGAAAGCACTGTCCATGCGGGACTCCCTCTCAAGGCAGTAATGGGCCACAAAAGTCTGGCTTGAAGACCAAGTAGCGGCCCGGCAGATGTCTGCCAACGGAACAGAGCGGAGATGAGCCACTGACGCAGCCTTCGCCCTGAAACGATGAGCCATGACTCGACCCTCCAACGAGAGGCCGGCTGCCCCATAAGCCCAGGCGATACAGTCAGCGACCCATATGGACAAAGTACGCTTGGAAACAGGTAACCCCAATTTATTGGAGTCAAAAGAAACGAAGAGCTGAACAGCCCTTTGATGCTCCCGCATACGGTCAAGGTAGAAGGACAATGCCCTCCTACAGTCCAGGGTATGCAGGATCATCTCAGCCCGAGTGGCATGCGGCCTGGGAAAGAGGTGAAAAGGGGAGACAACCTTAGGGAGAAACTTCGGGTGAGTCCGTATGACTACCCTATTCCTGTAGAACCTAGTGTAAGGAGGTTCAGACACTAGTGCCTGAAGTTCACTCACTCACCTAGCAGAGGTAAGAGCTACCAGAAACAAGGTTTTCCAGGAGAGAAAACGGAGAGGGCAGGTAGCCACAGGTTCAAATGGCGGACAAGTATTCCGCTGTAAGACCACATTCAGATCCCACTCAGGGGCTGGTGGACGCAAAGGAGGCTTAAGCAGGAGGAGGCCTCTGAGAAAACGAGCCACCAAAGGGTGGTTGGAAAGAGGCCTCCCGTCCACCGGCGAGTGGTGCGCTGAGAGAGCACTGAGGTGAACCCTGACAGAGTTGGACTTAAGGCCTAGATTGGAGAGGTAAAGCAAATATTGCAATACTACCGCTACCAAGCACGAGAAGGGATTCTCGCTGTGCTGAGCACACCATGTGGAGAATCTACGCCACTTAAGAGCGTAGGATTTCCTGGTGGATTGCCGCCTAGAGGCTAAGACTACGTCTTCCACCTCTCTAGGCAGGAGTAGGGGAGCCAGGACTACCCTTTCAGCAGCCAGGCCATCAGATGAAGGGACTGGAGGTTGGGGTGCAAGAGAGATCCCTGTTCCTGAGACAGGAGATCGTGTTGAATCCCCAGAGGCAGGGGAGTGTCCACCGCCAGTTGCAGCAGGAATGGGAACCACGGTTGCCTCAGCCACCTGGGGGCTATCAGAATCATTGAGGCCCTGTCCTTGAGGACCTTGAACAGTGTTCGAGACACTAGTGGCAGGGGAGGAAACGCATATAGTAGGCCTTGGGACCACGGAATCAGAAAGGCATCCGCTGCTACTCTGAGAGGATGCAGTTGTCTGGAACAGAATCTCGGGAGTTGCTGGTTCAGAGGGCTGGCAAAGAGATCCATGGTGGGGAGGCCCCACCTGAGAAAGATCTGCTGAACCACCAATGGATTTAATCTCCATTCGTGTGGTTGCAGGATCCTGCTCAGTCTGTCCGCCAGGTAATTTTCTTGACCAGGGAGGTAGACAGCCTTGAGGAGGATTCTGTGATTGACGGCCCAAGAGCACAGCCGTTGTGCCTCCTGACAGAGAAGGAAGGAGCCTGTACCTCGTTTGTTCACGTAGAACATGGCAACTTGATTGTCCGTCTGGACCAGTACAGACTGGTGAGATGTGAGGTGGGAGAAGGCTCTCAGAGCTAGGCATATTGCCCGAAGCTCCAGGAAGTTTATCTGCTGAGCAGCCTCCCAAGGAGTCCAGAGACCCTGAGTACATGCCCCTTGGCAATGTGCTCCCCAACCTAGAAGAGAAGCATATGTCGTCAGCACTCGAGAATGCGGAGGGGATTGAAAATCCACTCCGAGTACCAGATTCGGAAGATGAAGCCACCATTGTAGAGAAGAGACGAGCAGGGTGGATATTCTCACCGAGTCTGCAAGGCTCCCTGTGGCCTGATGCCACTGAGTTCGAAGGCTCCACTGAGCAGACAGCATGTGCAGGCGGGCATTGGGGGTTACATGAACCATGGAAGCCATATGGCCGAGAAGTCTCAGGAATTGCCTGGCGGAGACCAGGGAATTGCTGTGAAACTGCCTGGCTACATCCATCAACCGGAGGGCCCTGTCCACTGGCAGAAAAGCCCTCGCCTGAAGAGTGTCTAGCCTTGCTCCTATGAATTCAAAGTTCTGGGACGGGAGCGAAGTGGACTTTGCGAAGTTTATGACAAACCCCAAGTGCTGAAGCAGAGCCACAGTGCGAAGGGTGGCTTGACTGGCCTCCTGGGAAGACTGGTCCCTTATGAGCCAGTCGTCCAGGTATGGAAACACAAAAAGACCTTGAAGCCTCAGGTAGGCCGCCACCACCACCAGGCACTTGGTGAACACCCTGGGAGCGGAGAATAGGCCAAAGGGAAGTACTCTGTACTGGTAGTGCTTTCCCCCCACAACAAATCTGAGATATTGTCTGTGGTCTGGATGAATAAGGATGTGAGTATAAGCATCCTTTAGATCTAAGAAGCATAGCCAATCTCCCTGCTGGAGGTAGGGCAGCAGGATTCCAAGGGTAAGCATCTTGAACTTTTCCCTCTCCAGGAAATTGTTGAGGTTGCACAAGTCTAGGAAGGGGCGGAGGCCTCCTGTTCTTTTTGGTACCAGGAAGTACCTGGAATAAAAGTCGTGACCTCTCAGGTGGTGGGTCCACAAAGAGAACAGCGCTAGCCACTCAAAAGAGCAGAAACAAAAAACAGGAAGCGGCAGATTCAACACCCAAAACCTTTATTAGTACCAATTAAGTGGCCACTTAATTGGTACTAATAAAGGTATTGGGTGTTGAATCTGCCGCTTCCTGTTTTTTGTTTCTGCTCTCAGGTGGTGGGGCACCGGTTCCACAGCCTGGTCCTGTAGCAGACTTGCTAACTCCTGAAGGAGTAGGTCCCTGTGCAGAGGGAGTCTTGGAGGATCCCCTGGAAAATAGGAGGGAGGTACCTGGTGAAAATGGAGAAGATAGCCCTTTTGGACTTGTGATAAGGAAGCTTATCATAGCTCAGGAAGGAGCTATAGAAAAGGTGAAGTGACTCTGAACAAGCAACCTGTCAGTTCTGGTAGAAATAAGAAAACAGAATTTTCCTATAAAAGACTACCAGTCCCAGAATGCACCAGGTTTCCAACAGCCATTAGAGGAGCTGAAGTGGGGAAACGTGGGTTCAATCAGGAGGGCTATGAGGTAATCCCTAAGCACTCATCTCAAAGGGCAGGGCCTGATTCAGCACAGCTGCGCTGTATTAGGGAGGAGCACTCATCAAGGCAGAATAAGAATAGAGTTTGTTCTACAGATGGCCAGCTTCATGATCACCTTGGATATTCAGAGAATTGTCCTCAGTATCCTGAGAATCAGCTTGAGTTTGATCATCAGTTTCATCTGAAGGATCAGCAGAAGCAGAAGCCAAACCGGACGGATAGAGAAGGAAAGAAACCCTCTGGAAGGAAGAGGAGAAAAGCCTTTGAGAGGTCTAGAAGAGTCCAAGGCAGTACGTATACTGGGAGGTATTCCAAGGGCCAGCATAGACCATTGGACTGGGGAAAGCCAGAGGAATTGTGCTGCAGAACAAGGAATCACCAGAGGCTACCTGTGAGGGAGACGGCTGCACGTGGAAGGGACTCTAAGACCTATGCCAGAAGGTATGTGAAGAGAGATCCAATGTCCAGGGATCAGGACTGGAAGGCTGGACATAAGAACTGGACTACATACTGGCCAGGCTATATAGAGAGGAACTATAGCAACAATGGAAGCTCAGGTATGAACACTGATCTATGCCTTAGCTATAACCTTTAAAGACAGCAGGGAAATAAGTGTTTCTCCTGAAAGTGCTCCATTGAAAGATTCATCTGTGCCAATTCATGATAGTGACCCTATGCTTGTTGATGAAGGGGAAATAATAGCAGATCAAGATATTGTTTATATGGACTGCTCTCTATCCAAACTCCGTTGGTAACTTTCTGTGATATAAAGCACAGCAGCCATCACAAAGAAATATAAATTTGTTCTTTATTCCACTAAGAAAAGCTCCTGAAGCAGGATTTGACTCACACAGTAGGAAGCCATCCAGCTAAAGGGTTTCAGCTGGATAACTGATAGCAATTGAGCTGCACCTAATTGCTTGTGAGCTAGGAGAGAATTATTTCTGGATCTGTGTGGAAAGTAATCAGAAGTTAACCTTACAAGAACAGTTTATTTCTTTCTTTGTGGCTTTTCGTTTGTTAGAGATATGCTAAGAAAACATTAGCTAATTGCCTGACAAGTTTGAAGGTTGTTTTCCTGATTTTGATTTTTGACTTTGTTTTACCAAGTTAAACACTGCAAGCAAGTAACCTAATTTATGTGCTACCAAGCATATCTGTGCTGGGAGAAATAACCCCATAAATAAAGAAGTATCTTATTGGCTTTAACACTTGTGCATAACTAAATTATTGTCAGCAGCTGTGTCTGGTGTGAATGAACTACATTACCCACAATACCTTGCAAAAATCATATAAATATATGCATTGTCAAGACTGTGAAGATTCTCACCCAGGCAGCAGTCTGACAGACTATATGGAGCACCCAGGTATCTGATGTGATGGTTGACCACCTGTGGGCAAAGTGGGCCAGCCGGCCTCCTGTGCTGTGAGCCAGCTGAGGAGAAGAGGCTATGCTTGCTGAGTCAAAAACCCCCACCCTGCTGAGCAGGGGCTGGTGTTGGTGGCTTGGGGGTCTTCTGCCTACGGAGCCCATGACCCGGCCCCTTGGCCTGCTGACCCTGTTGGGGAGCTGCAGAGACCTGATAATGAGGGTATGGTTTATAGGCAGAGGACTTCCTCGGGTAAAAGGTCTTTTTTCCCGAGCCCTTCTTCTTCTGAGAAGGGGCAGAGGTTTTTCTGGACAGCCTAGTCCTGGTCAGAGTCTCGGTCTCGAGTTCTGCAGCCTTTTCAGCCATGGGTTTGCCAAAGAGGTTTTCACCTCGGCAGGGGACATCGACCAACTTGTCCTGCACCCATGGCTCGAGGTCGGATGACTGTAGCCAAGCCTGTCAGCAGGCACCGATGCCGGCCCCAGCTACTCGGGCAGAAGCCTCGAAGCAATCGTAGGCTGCTCGAGAGATAAACTTCGAGCACTCTCGAATACCAGTGGACAAGACTTGGAACCGCTGCAAAGGTTCCTCGGAGAGACCAGCAGAGAACCCGGCAATCTCCTTTGCCAGGTCTCGGAGATACATGCCCATGTAGAGCTGGTAAGTCTGGACACGGCAAGCAAGCATAGAGCCCTGGAAGCACTTCTTACCGAGGGCATCCAGGTTCCGGGCCTCCCAGCCGGGAGGCACCGAGGAGTGCATCGTCTGACATTTTAGTCGATGCATGGCCGATTCCACAACCATGAAGTGGTGCAGTAATTGTGCCTTTTGGAACCCGGGGCTCTTGCGGACTCGATAGATAGAATCTACCCACTTGCTTAACACCGGCATCGAGGCCAGGGTCTCCCACATGCGGAAGAGCAGACGTTCCAGCATCGGAGGAACCGGTACAGTAAAGGCCTCCTTCAGGGGAGAGTCATACTGGAGGACCTCGAGCTCCTCGGCTCGAGTCTCCTCCTCGGGATCCGCGGGGAAGGCCAAGGACTTGGCCATATCCCGCACTAAGTCCGAGAACCGGGTATCCTCTGGTGGGGATCGTCTCCGAGGTTCGGATTCCGGCGAGTCCGATGGGACACACTCAGTCCGATAAGTGTCGGGTGACTCTTCGTCCTCCGTCTCCCAGCCCGACTCCTCGGAGGAGGAATTGAGCGGCTCCGGTCGGGCGGGCACCGATGCCATCCACCCCGACGCCGAGGGTACTGGCGTCGACGACCTCGGTCCCGAACGGGAGGCCGAGGGAGACCGTGGCCGAGGATCGACTCGAGCCCGCATGGACTCGAGGATCGGCTCGGCCTCCGGGGTCGACTTGGACGTCGAGGTCCCGGTGGTCGGGGCAGATGCACCGGTGAGACCGGCGATCAATGCCTGCTGCTGTTCCATGAAGGCATCGAGGCTGCTCTCCAAGGCCGTCAACCTGAGTCCAAGCTCAGGAGAACCAGCAGCCCCCGACTCGGGCCCCGACGGCATCGGACTCGACGTCGGCTCCCCTGGAGGAGAGTCCACGAGGACTACAGCACTCACGTGTCCAGGAGACTCCATCTTGATACGAGGATGCTTGGCAGGCTTCTCCGACTCCGAAGACCCGGGACGGCTATCGGGGCTATGCGACCTGGCCCTCGAGGAACCAGAAGCGTCCACCGACGACGCCCTCGCGGGTTTCTTCTTCCTGCGATGTTCCCGCGAAGGAGACCCCCGCTCAGAGGAACCCCGACGATGCTCGGGGCCGGAGTCCCGAGACGTCGAGGCCTCTGACGAGGTCCAGGCCTGTCCGGACGCGGAGTCAGAGAAGATCCTATCCTTCTGGTGCTGCCGACTCCTCAACGCCTTCGAGGACATTTTGCCACACAGACCACAGATCATCGGGTCATGATCGGGTTCGAGGCAGCGGAGGCAGCACTATTTAAACCCACTGGTAGCCATAAAAAAAAGAAAAACGGCGCAAACGCTAGTCACAAAAGACAAAAACTGAAAAAGAGAGAATGGACTCAATACTGGCGTATCGGGCCAAGGCAGGAAAAGGATCCGGAGTCGAACCGAAGTAGAAAAAGAAAAAATAGGGAAATCAACTTTTTCCTCGGGGAAAAACTTACTACGTCCGTCGGGCTCTGCGGAAAAAAGAAGACTGAGCAAGATGGCACCCTTGGGCGGGAAGGGGACCGCGCATGCGTGCTGCAATTCCCAAAGGCTTTCTTTGAAAGCTGGGGAAATGCTCCGCACGAGGGCTCCGTCGGCGCCGACGTCACCCATATGTGAGGACTGACTTCCTGCTTGGTCCTGGAGAAAAAGCAAGCCCCTGAGAAAGCGGGATACCAAGGGGTGACCAGATAGAGATTTCCCCTCTACCAATGAGTGGTGAGCTGCTAGAGGTGGACCCGAACAGAATTGGACTTAAGTCCCTGATTGGATAAGTGCAGTAAGTACTGAAGAACTACTGGCACAGTACAGAAGAAAGGATCCTCCGTAAGTAGGTGACACCACACAGAAAACCTCCTCCACTTGAGAGCATAGGTTTTCCTAGAAGACTGTTTCCTAGAGGCTAGGACAATCTCCTCATCTTCCTGAGGTAGGCCCCAGGGAGCCAAAACTACCCTTGCAGCCTCCAGGCCATCAAATTGAGAGATTTGAGATTGGGGTGCAGAAGGGAACCCTGGTCCTGTGTGAGAAGGTTGGGTTGCAACCCCAGAGGCAGTGGAGGATCTACCGCCAGTTGAAGCAGAAGAGGAAACCAAGGCTGTCTCGGCCACCTGGGAGCTATCAGCAGGACCGAGGCCTTGTCCTGGAGAATCTTGAATAGGTTTCGGGCCACCAAGGGCATGGGAGGAAACGCATAGAGGAGGCCCTGAGACCAAGATATCAGAAAAGCATCTGCTGCTATCCGCAGAGGATGTGGTTGTCTGGAGCAGAACTTTGGCAGTTTGCTTGTTCATGGGGCTGGCAAAGAGATCCATCAAAGGGAGACCCCAATTCAGGAAGATCTTCTGAACCACTGAAGGATGCAGCTGCCACTCGTGTGGCTGCAGTATCCTGCTTAACCTGTCCGCCAGGCAGTTGTCCTGGCCTGGAAGGTAGACAGCCCTGAGGAGCATGTTGTGCTTGAGGGCAAAAGAACAAAGGTCCTGAGCTTCCCGACAAAGGATCCTGGATCCAGTTCCGCCCTGTTTGTTCACATAAAACATGGCAATCTGGTTGTCTGTCTGAATCAGGACAGATTGTTGAGCCAGGGTAGGAGTGAAAGCTTTGAGTGCTAATCGAATAGCTTTGAGTTTGAGGAGATTGATCTGCTGTGAAGCTTCCCAGGGAGACCAGAGGCCCTGGGTGCACTTGCCCAGACAATGCGCTCCCCAGCCTTGCAGGGAGGCATCTGTGGTTAGTATCACTGTGTAACCTGGAATCTGAAAGGGCACCCCTTTCAGCAGATTGGGTGGGTGTAGCCACCAGTTGAGGGAGTGCAGAAATGGTCTGGACACCCTTATCCTGTCTCTGAGGCTGCCTGTGGCCTGTGACCACTGAGTCCGAAGGCACCACTGTGCAGGCCTCATATGGAGCCTGGCATTGGGGGTCACATGTACTGTCGAAGCCATGTGGCCTAGAAGCCGCAGGCAGAGTCTGGCGGATACCAGGGACCTGCTGAGAAACTGACTTGCCAAGGCCATCAACCTTCGGGCTCTGTTTTCTGACAAGAATGCCTTTGCCAGGAGAGAGTCCAATCTTGCCCCTATGAACTGCAAGTTATGGGAAGAGAGCAAAGTGGACTTTGCGAAGTTTATGACAAACCCCAGGGGTTGCAGAAGAGCAATGGTCCTGAGGGTGGCTTGATTTGCCTCCTGACCTGTCTGACCCCTGATGAGCCAGTCGTCCAGATAGGGGAAGACAAAGATGCCCTGATTTCTCAGGTAGGCCGCCACCACTGCCAGGCATTTCGTAAAGACCCTGGGAGCGGAGGTGAGGCCGAAAGGCAGCACTCTGTACTGATAATGGTTTCCTCCCACAATGAATCTGAGGTACTTTCTGTGGTCTGGATGAATGAGGATGTGAGTGTACGCATCCTTTAGATCTAAGGAGCATAGCCAATCTCCCTGCTGGAGGTAGGGCAGAAGGGTTCCAAGAGTAAGCATCTTGAACTTTTCCTTCACTAGGAACTTGTTGAGGTTCCTGAGATCCAGAATGGGACGAAGGCCACCGGTTCTTTTCGGCACCAGGAAATACCTGGAGTAGAATCCGTAACCTTGCAAGTGGGGAGGCACAGGCTCCACCGCCCTGTCCACCAGCAGACCCTGAAGCTCCTGACAGAGAAGGTCTGTGTGCAGAGGAGGCCTTGGAGGCTCCCCTGGAAAATATGGGGGTGGCAGTTGGTGGAAATGGAGGGCATATCCCCTGTGGATGATGTCCAGCACCCAACTGTCCCCGGTGATAAGGGGCCACTGGTGGGCAAAGAGGGCGAGACGACCTCCTGTGCAGGGTTGGGAGAGCAGTGGAGGAGAGGCTATGCTCAAGGAATCAAAAGCCCCCACCCTGCTGAGTGGTAGCAGGGGCCGTTGGCTTGGGGGTCCTCTGCCTACAGGGCCCATTACCCTGGCCCTTGGCTTGCTGACCCTGGGGGGCAGCTTGGGCAGGCTGATATTGTGGGTACTGTTTGTAGGCAGTGTCCTTCCTCGGTAAAAGGGCTTTTTACCTGAGTCCTTCTTTTTATGAGAAGGGGCAGAGGTCTTCCTCGAAAGCCTTGTCCGGGTGAGGTGCTCGGTCTCGAGTTGAGAGGCCTTCTCTGTCATGGGCTAGCCAAACAGGTTTTCACCTCGGCAAGGGACATCGACCAACTTGTCCTGAACCCATGGCTCGAGGTCCGATGACTGCAGCCATGCCTGGCGTCGAGCCGCGATGCCGGCTGCCGCAACTCGGGCCGAAGCCTCAAAGCCATCGCAGGCGGTGCGGGACATGAACTTCGAGCAGTCTCGAATCCCCGAGGACAAGGACTTAAATCTCTGCAAGGGTTCCCCGGAGAGACCAGTAGAGAATCCGGCCAATTCCTTGGCCAGATCCCGCAAGTACATGCCCATGTACAGCTGCTAAGACTGGACACGGCAAGCAAGCATCGAGCCCTGAAAACACTTTCTACCGACGCCATTGAGGTTTCGGGCCTCCCTGCCAGGAGGCACCGCAGAGTGCATCTTCTGACTCTTCAGACGATGCATGGCCGATTCCACAACCATGGAATGGTGTGGTAGCTGTGCTTTCTGAAAGCCAGGGCTCTTCCTGAGTCGATAGATCGAATCGACCCGCTTGCTAAGAACCGGCGCCGAGGCCGGTGCCTCCCACATATGGAAGAGGAGCCGTTCCAGCATCGGAGGAACTGGGACAGTAAAGGCCTCCTTCGGAGGAGAGTCATACTGTAGCGCCTCGAGCTCTTCAGCTCGAGGCTCTTCCTTGGGATCCGCCGGAATAGCCAAGGCAGTGGCCATATCCCGGACGAACTCCGAGAATTGGGTGTCCTCCGGGGGGGACCTACTCCGGGGCTCAGACTGCGGTGAGTCCGAAGGGACGCACCGAGTCTTAAAGGTGTCAGGAGACTCCTCGTCCTCCATCTCCCAAGCCAACTCATCCGAGGAAGAGTCGGGGTCCGACCCCGCGGGGCCCTGGAGCACCCGCCCCGACGCCGGAAGCACGTCGGTGCGAGTGGGAGGTCGAGGGGGACCGCGACCGAGGTCGACTCCGAGCCACGATGGACTCGAGTATCGGCTCGGTCTCCGGGGTCGACTTTGACGTCAATGTCCCGGTGGTCGGGGAAGATGCGCCAGACAGGCTGGCCATCAGTGCCCGCTGCGGCTCCATGAAGGCAGACATTCTGCTCTCCAAGGCTGTCATCCTGAGACTCAGCTCGGGAGACGCAGCAGCCACCGACTCGGGCCCCGGCGGTGCCAGGCCCGACGTCGGCTCCCTGGGAGGAGAGTCCACGAGGACTACGGGGCTTACGTGTCCAGCAGACTCCGGCTCCACACGAGGAACTTTGGCAGGCTTCTCCGGTTCCACAGGCCCGGGGCGACGGTCGGGGGTCTTAGACCTGGCCCTCGAGGAGCCAGGGACCTCTTCCGACGACGCCCTCGCGAGCCGTTTCTTCCTCTTGCGTTCCCGGTCGGGGGACCCCCTGTCCGAGGAGCTTCGACGGCGCTCGGGATCGGAATCCCGAGATGTCGAGGCCTCAGATGAGGTTCGGGCCCGGCCGGAGGCTGAGTCCGAGAAAAGCCTTTCCTTTTGCTGCTGGCGACTTCGTAGTGCCTTGGAAGACATTTTTCCACAGGACCCGCACGACTTAGGATCGTGGTCGGGGCCGAGGCACCGAAGGCAGCAATCGTGTGTGTCGGTGAGAGACATTAGTTTCTTACACCGATCACACTTCTTAAAACCACTGGAAGCCATCGGGGAAAAAAAAAAGAGTCCCCGCGAGGTCAAAAGACCGGCCTTCCAGGGAAAAATAGAAAAAAGGGCGCGAACGCCAGACACGAAGGGCAAAAAACGAAAAAGAGGAATCGGGCTCGATACCGGTGTACCGAACCCAGCGGGAGGGGAACCGGTGTCGAACCGGAAGAAAAAGAGCAAAAAATCGCTGAAAATCTGATTTTAACCGGGAAAACTGGACACACGTCCGGTGGGCTTCATGGAAAAAAAGAGACTGAGGTAAGATGGCACCTTTAGGCGGGAAGGGAACCGCGCATGCGTGCCTGCATTCCCAAAGGCTTTCATAGAAAGCTGGGGAAATGCTCCGCTGGGGCTTCATCGGCGCCGATGACACCCATATGTGAGGACTGACTTCCTGCTTGCTCCTGGAGAATGGACCTTTCCTCCAGGAACTTGTCCAAACCTTTTTTAAACCCAGCTACACTAACAGCCCTTACTACAAATTCCAGAGTTTGATTACACGTTGAGTGAAAAAATATTTTCTCTTATTTGTCTTAAATAGTTTACCTTGTAGCTTCATTACATGTCCCCTAGTCTTTCTATATTCTGATAGCGTAAACAATCTACATTTACCCTTCCACTCTATTCATTAATTTATAGACCTCTACCATATCTCCCCTCAGCCGTCTCTTTTCCAGGTTGAAGAGCCCTAACCTTTGTAGCCTCTCTTCATAGGAGTAGCCTTCTATCCCCTTTACCATTTTGGTGGCTCTTCTCTGTACCTTTTCTAATAATGCTATATCCTTTTTAAGATACGGCGACCAGAATTGCACACAATATTCAAGGTGCGGTCGTACCATGGAATGATACAGAGGCATTATAATATCCTTTGTTTTATTTTCCATTCCTTTCCTTATGATATCTAGCATTCTATTTGCTTTCTTGGCCGCCGCTGCACACTGGGCGGAGGGTTTTAACATGTTATCCACAATGACGCCTACATCTTTTTCCTGGGTAGCGGTTCCCAATGTGGAACCTTGCATTGTGTAACCATAGTGTGGGTTGTTCTTTCCTAGGTGCATAACTTTGCACTTGTCCACATTAAATCTCATCTGCCATTTGGATGCCCAGTCTTCCAATTTATCCAGATCCTCCTGCAGTTTTGCACAATTCTCTTCGGTTTTAACAACTTTAAACAGTTTTGTGTCGTCTGCAAATTTGATAACTTCACTAGTTATTCCCTTTTCCAGGTCATTTATGAATATGTCAAAAAGTAGTGTACCCAGTACAGATCCCTGGGGTACTCCACTATTCCCTTTTTTCCACTGGGAAAACTGGCCATTTAGCCCTACCCTCTGCTTTCTTTTAACCAGTTCCCGATCCACAATAGTACACTGCCTCCTATCCCATGACTTTTTAGTTTTGCCAAAAGTCTCTGATGAGGGACCTTGTCAAAGGCTTTCTGAAAGTCCATATACACTATATCAACCGATTCACCTTTGTCTACCTGTTTATTCACACCTTCAAAAAAACATATCAGATTAGTAAGACAAGATCTTCCTTGTCTAAAGCCATGTTGGCTGTCTCCCATTAGGCCATGACTATCTACATGCTGTGTAATTTTGTTCTTTATGATGGTTTCTACCATTTTCCCTGATACTGACGTCAGGCTCACCGGTCTGTAGTTTCCTGGATCACCCCTGGAACTCTTTTTAAAAATTGGCGTTACATTGGCGATCCTCCAATCTTCAGGTATTACAGATGATTTTAATGAAAGTTCACAGATTACTAATAGCAGGTCTGAAATCTCGTATTTCAGTTCTTTCAACACTCTTGGATGTATACCATCCGGTCCAGGTGATTTGCTACTATTCAGTTTATCAAATAGTTGTAATACATCTTCCCAGTGTAGCGATATTTCGCTCAATTCCTCTGCAGTATCACCTTTAAATACCACTTCAGTCTTGGGTAACATCCCCACATCTTCCTCAGTAAAGACCGAAGCAAAGAATTCATTCAGTCTCTCCACTCTAGCCTTGTAGGTCCAGAGGTGCATGGGAGTCAATGTGGTCCTGGATTTGTTGGTAGGGACAGAGGCCGAATATGGGATAGGGGAGGGAGACAATGGCATGTTTGTGTGCGGCGTGATCCCACTAGAGGACAGCAACCTTGGGCCGGAAGGACTGGGGTTTCTAGTCCCACAGGTGCTCCTTGTGGTCTTGGACAAGCCACTTAACCCTCCATAGCCCATGTTCCCTGTAAAATAGTTATCTCCAAGTTATAATGCCCTGTTCAATGTAATTTCAGTTTGTTCAATGTAAACCACACTGAGGCAGAATAGCGAGGTATATAAGAGAACGTAAATAAATAAAATAAATAATAAAATGTGCGGTGGCTGCCCATTAGAAGCAACGGGAGGCACCAGAATTTGAAAACTATGAAGCTCGAGTAAGACAGGTGCTGGTAATGGAGCGATTGAACTGCTTATTGAAGACAGCAGTTGGAGCGATATGAACAGCAATAGAAAGCATTAATCCAGGCATTGGGTAGGGGGTGGGGGTAGGGAGTAGGAGGTAAGGAAATATTGGACTCATGTAATATAGTGAGGAGTGGGGGTTTAGATATTGGACTCATGTAATACAGTGAAGAGTGGGGGTTTAGATATTGGACTCATGTAATACAGTGAGGAGTGGTGGTTTACTTGAATAGGGCAGTAGGTTGTACATTGATATTATATCTATGTGGAACAGTTGTTTTGGTTTCAACAATAAAATAAAATAAAAAATGAAAGTAAAAAAAAAAATTCAGTTACATAATAAAAGGGGCTCTTGAAGACAAGGTTCCACTTTATCAATACATTGGTTAGCCTATAAGGTACCACGGTACTGTCATTTTTGCTACTCAAGACTAGCGGGGCTAATGGTCTGAAAGATTTAAATTGAGAACGTTATTCTTTCTTTTTTCCCTTTTTACATATACATTTTCATAAATAAAAATGAAAAGGAATTCTTCATTCATAATAAAAAGATATCATTGGAAAAAAAAAAAGGTACAGAGAAGAGCCACCAAAATGGTAACGTGGATGGAAGGATATTCCTATGAGGAAAGGCTTAAAAGGTTAGGGCTCTTCAACTTGGAAAAGAGACGCCTGAAGAGAGATATGATAGAGACCTATAAATTAATGAATGGAGTAGAACGGGTAAATGTAGATTGGATATTTACTCCATCAAAAAACAAAAAGACTAGGGGACAAACAAAGATACAATGTAACCCACTTAAGACTAACAGAAGAAAATATGTTTTCACAACACAAACTCTGGCATTCGTTACCGGAGGATGTAGTAAAAGCTGTTAGTGTAACTGGGTTTAAGAGAGATTTGGACAAGTTCCTGGAGGAAAGGTCCATAAACCATTATTAAAGAGGACCCGAGAAATCCACTGCTCACCCTGGGACAAGCATTGTGGAACCCATGTACCTTTTTGTTAACCTGACGGGTACTTATGACCTGGATTGGCCACTGTTGGAAACAGGATACTGGGCTTGATGGACCTTGATCTGACCCAGTATGGAACTTCTTATATTCTTATTTTCTTAACCTGCCTTGAAATGACTACAAAACTAAAACCCAATGAACTAGCTCAACAAAGATTTAATGCATACCAACAGTGCTTTATTTTGCCTTTCTTTCTTACTTATGGAAGCAGGGCTGGATTGACCTATAGGGCATTAAGGCATGCCTCAGTGAGCTGATCAGATGGAGGCTAGAGCAAGGGCAACACAAAGTACAGTACAGGGAAAGCACAGTTACTTACCTGTAACAGGTGATCTCTGGGAACAGCAGGAATTAGTCTTCACATATGGGTACGTCGGTACCGACGGAGCCTGCACGGGAATGCTGCCCAGCTTTCAATCAGAAAGCTTTTGGCAGCATCCCTCGCGCCTGCGCAGTGACTTCCCGCCTTCTCCACAGCCTCTCTTCAGTTGAGTTTCAGAGCTGAGACAGACAAATGCGAGGAGAGAAAAGGATAAAAGTAAAAAAGATGCAACTCCTAGGGAAGGTGGGAGGGTTGTGAAGACTAATTCCTGCTGTTCCCAGAGATCACCTGTTACAGGTAAGTAACTGTGCTATCTCCAGGAACAAGCAGGAATGAGTCTTCACATATGGGGACTCCCTAGCTGGAGATGCCAGGGGGAGATCCCATAAAAATGCAAGTGCCTGGATCAGGGGTGCATTTTGTCTCCAGGAATCCCCGGCATCCAATGTGGGATGGAGGGTAGGAGTTGACAACAAAGGAGCTGTGAGGAAAGAAACAGCATAGCCAAGGACAAGAGGGTCCTACAGACTACAGGAGTCCTTGGTATATATGATGAGTAGCATTAAACACATTTAATGTAGACTTAAAATATGCAGCTTACCTACTGTATTGTAGGAAGTAGGAAGCATGATGGAGTCTACTGGATAAGCAGTGGCGGAATCTTCAAGGTGACCTCCCAGTAGTGAGGATGAAGGTCCAGACCTGGAGGTAGTAGATGATCCAGGTGTCAACTGGGTAGGAGTAGACGTCAGGTCTTCAATGGAAAGCTTTATGGGAAAAGCTGAGAACTCCTTTAGGCATCATTAAGATTGAGGACTAAAGGAAGAAGACTGACGGAGTGGAAGAACTAGCCCAGTCCTGGCAGGAGAAGGGGAATGGAAAACCCCTATTCCTACGGAAAATAGTTGTGTACTTGAAGATAAAGATGTACACAGTTTTTCCTAGCTGGCGAGAGATATTGAAGCTGGATGCTTCAAGGACATAAAGAAAAAATGGAAGATGTTAGCACCAAAGTGGTTGTTGGTGCTTAACATGTTCCGTATCATAATTTGGTATGGGACGTAGGGCAACAGACTGTCTAAAACATCTAAGAGGTAAATCATGTAGTATAGACAGTAAGGGTGATAGTGAATACGATTGACCAACCCTTAAGAAGCTCCCCATCAAAACACATATATATGGGGAGATATATATATGTGGCTGGGATAGATATGTATATATTCATATATATATATATATATATATATATATATAATATATATATATATATATATATATATATATATATATATATATATATATATATATAATAATATACATATGTCCAGATTTGTAGATTAGGATATACCTAGATATATGTAAATTTTGTGGGGCATGGTTTAGCACCACCAGAGAAATGATATAAGTATGTAGACATATATGGAGATGCTACATACCAGACAACAGATTGAGATACATGACTACCACCCAGCCCCATAATAGTACATGGGGAATAGAAAAGAAAAAGATTCTGCGTTCTACAAGAGGGTGAACCCACTTGGGTTATGTATAGAGAATCTATTTTCGTGGATTGAGGGATCTGTAAGGAACAAGGCGGGAGTTCCACAGAACACTGACATGGTGGATGCCTTGGATCTTCACGCAGAAGAACTGATAGCTCGTGTTAACACCCCAATCTAGAGGGGGTGCGGAGAACCCTCTCAGGTATAGGAAGGGCTCATAAGTTTTTCTCTAATAATAGAGGAACTTCAGAGACAAGGTCAATGCTCTATAGCAAGGCCCCCATAGTAGAAAGCTTCTCTGAAGACTGCAGAGAGCATTGTGCAGGAGAGGTATGAGATAAACTGACTGAAAGTCAGGTATGTTGCCATATCCTAGGAAAGGAGATGGTAAGAATAATGTGAGAAAGTCTAAATAAGTAGGAGGATCCAAGACAGCTTGGAATCACTACTGAGGCTAGACAAAATTTTGAACAAGGGACTGGAACTTGGAAAAAGTCCCAGTAATATAATTACTGTAACTCCTGCAGGCAGAGCTGCTGACGGAAACAGCAAGGAGACTGTCCTGTGCTGAATAAGAAAAATAGACAAGAAAAAAGAGAGGATATCTGCTATTCTTGTCTGGGGAACGAGCTTGCCAGAGAAGTAGGTACGTATGGTAGTTCCCAGTAGTTGGAGGGTGACGTACCCATGGGGTAAGTCAACTGAAGGAAAAAATGTTCAGTTGGGATAGGAACTATCAGATGATAGTTGCACTGCTCCTCTAGAGAGTAAGAAGAGGAGAAGTGTGTAGTACCTGAACAAGATTTTTTTTTTTTTTTTTTTTACAGGGAAGTACACTGAAAAAACTTCTAAGATGTAGAAGGAAAGTGTAAGGTACAATTCCCGGTCCCTATGGTTGCTGGGAATGCAGAGACTGGCCAGAACTGGAGGACTGCAGACTAGGTTGAGGCGTCCCTTGTTTAGGTACAGCCGAATGATGGGCAGGAGATGAATGAAACTTTCTTTTCTTAGGGAAAGAAGGTTTGGTAGGACATTTCCTACTCTTTGAAGAAGGAGGTGGCTTAGAATGGTTTCTAGTGGAAGAAGAGTCAGTGGAGCATTGAGCAACCTGACGTAAAGCCTCCTTATTGAAAAGACTTTCCCCTGTACAAGGAGAATGAGCTAGTATAGTTTGTGCCCGTTTGTTCAAGTCTGAAGCCTCAAGCCAGGCTCTGCGACGTGCTGCAATGGCAATAGCAGAGGATCTGCTAACGGACTCAAAAGAGCCTATAGAAGCACGAGACAGGAACCAGGATATATTCCGACTGTGGTTAATGAGCAAGGAATAATCAGTAGCCTTGGGCTCTGGTAAAAAAGGGGTCAAAAGAGACAATTTCTCTGTGACTTCCTGAAGTGTTAGACTCATGTGAAATATATATGAGAGAACTCTGGAAGCCAGCATAGAGTTTTGGAAGGCTTGACGGCCAAAAGCATCGAGTGTTCTTGAAGAACGACCTGGCGGAAAAGAAGAATGCTTCTTCTTGCTCTTAACTTTCCTCAGTGCTGATTCCACTACAAGGGAATGATGAGAAAGTTGAGGTTGTTGGAACCCTGGAGAGGGTGGTACTCGGTACCTAACCTCAATGTCTGTAGAAACTTGAGGAAGTCGTAAGGGTGATTTCCATACCTTGAGAAGGAGATCCTGCAGAGCAGGATGTAAAGGAAACTGTATATTTTGCATTTGTGCCGGTGAGCCATGGGTTGGATCACAACCAGGGATAGAGATATTAAGAAAGGTTGCCATATCCAGGAGAAAAGCTTGAAAAGACTGATCTCCTATGGGAACTATTCCTGGTGAGGCCAAAGAAAGAGTCTGAGTATCAGAGGACGTACAAGGTACTGCACCAATGCCAGGTATGGGTTCCAAACTAGGCATCGGTGCAAGAACAGGCATCAACATTGCTACTGATAAAGGACTAGCAAGTGAAGTAGTCATCGGGAACTGCTGTAGTGGTACCGAGATCATGAGGGAGCTATGGCTAGGATCTGCGGAACTACCTATTTGGAAACGACAGGAGTCGGTTCCAGGACGCGTCGAAGAGAGCGAGACTAGCGATGCATGTCTCGACAGTTCCGACGCCGGTGGTAGTATCGGCGATGCCGATACCACTAAGGCAGCCTGGGTGACATCGATCGATACCGACGGTACCGAGGAGACCCGATGAGTACCCATGCATGCCGATGCCGATGCTAGGGTATCGGAACCGATCGACGCCGGTACCGTCCCGGAGCATGGCTGAGATTGAGGGAAGTCAATGCGGTGCGTATCGATCAGTCCCGAAGGTACCGAGGATGCCCGATGACGATCCCTGGTGAAGAGTGGAATACTCGACACTGGTGCCGATGCCGGAGGCTCGGTACCGCTCGAAGCGGATACCACCCCTGCGCATGGCTCAGGCATGTTCTGTGAGGGGTGAGCCCCAGGAACATCCTGAAACCCCTTTAACGCTTTGGAGCCCGAAGACTCCCGCAGGGGTAATGCCAATGGATTCTTGAGGGTAAGGCCGGAGCCGTCAAAATGCTGGACATGGGACATACCACTCAAGCATTGACTAGTCTTAACAGACTGTTTTTGGGTTACCTGATCCTGTGAAGTAGAGAAACCGGGTACCCTCACTGCCGAAGAAAAAACGGTATCGAGGGAAACTCTAAATACTGAAGGTTTTCTCACCAAATTATCTCCTGACAAGTCAGGGGAAAAAGGGTCAGGACCCACACAGTTGAGACACCAGCTATTGGTGTCTAAAAAGAAACAGGTGTTTTCCACATCGGATGCACTTCTTAGGAAAGAAGGCTCCATAATGAAAAGGCCTAGTAGGCCTAAAATTTAAGGCAAAAAAAACTGAAGAAATGTTTTACAGACTTTAGCCAAAAAACCACCGGCGGTACCGGTGGTAGCGTGAGAAACAGCCGCGACCACAACAAAAAATTAAAATAATTAAAGCAATTAAGAAGAAAAGTTTCTGCAGTGATAGGAGGACGTCCTGCCGGCTCCGCGGAAAAACGAAAACTGAAGAGAGGCTGTGGAGAAGGCGGGAAGTCACTGCGCAGGCGCGAGGGATGCTGCCAAAAGCTTTCTGATTGAAAGCTGGGCAGCATTCCCGTGCAGGCTCCGTCGGTACCGACGTACCCATATGTGAAGACTCATTCCTGCTTGTTCCTGGAGATAATGCATTACTGTTTCTATTTCTCTTGTGCTGCACTGCATGCAAAGTCTGGCTTGTTGGGATTTCAATTAAATATTTGTCTACATATTTCTACTTTGAGTTTGTCATCATTTATTCTGTATTTGGCGAGCGTCTGTGTTCTGCATGTGTGACCGAGGCCAGGTGCTCTGTTAGCATGGGGTTTCTATATGTGGTAATCTAGCTGGCTTAGTTTTCTCTTTTCAGGCAGGCTCCTTATTGTGTTAGTTTTAGAGACTGGTATCGTTATGGTATGGTAGATTTGCTTTCTATGTCTTCAATGACTTTTGTAGACTTTTGTATTAGTTCACAATCTGCCTGGTACTGGAGAAGCCTTATATTGCTGTTAATTAGGTGAAACCAGATCAGATTTTCTTTTTTGTATGTAGAGTTCTGTGGTGAAAACTTCCTAATTCTGTTCTGCACCTACTGCTGGAAGAGGGGTTTCATTAAATTAAAAGAGAACCGGAGACCACGTGATGTGTTGAGAGGGAGCAGACGTGCACTGCTCGCTTTCCGGGGATCCCCTCCTCCGTACGGTGGGATACAGCCGTGGAAACACTGCCAAAGCGATAAACAGGAGCATCAGAGAGAGTATTTATTGGGCCTGTGCCTTTCTGGGTGGTGGCAAACAAATGGCGACAGTGAAAACGATACGGAGGGAGAGAGAAGTGTGGCGGGACAGAACAAGATGGTGGAGTCCTCCCCAGCGTTCCCATCAGTAGCGCCGCTCGCCCTGGTGGAGGAAGCGTCTGCAGGGGCAGTTGGTGGGCTCTCAACCCAATATGATGCGCTGCATGGCAAAATGGACATTTTGGAAAGCTCCCCGAGTGCCCTGGAAGGCTGAATTCAGGTGACAGAAGCCCGCATATCTCAGCAACTATGGACCGAGAGCTAGGCCTATTGCGCAAAACAGTTAAAATGTCCAACAAAATGACGTGGATGGCAAAGGAGGACGTATAATACCTTTATTAACCAACATCAGCCAAAGGCCCAACACAGGCCGTGTTTCGGATTACCCTTCTTCAGGGGCTAAATGGCTAAAACAACACATAAAATAGAACAAAGATAAATGATTAAAAACAATTAAAACTTAATACAAATTGGCATAACCGGTGGACATAATGAATGTATAAATAATAAAATATATATTTTTTACGGTAAACTTATATATAAAAAATATAAAATGGGAACAAATAAGTACAGCTAACATGAAAAAACAGGAAAAAAACAGAACCTAAATGTCACATCAAAACACAGTTAAAGTGAATAAAACATGTTTGTAATGTATAAATTTTTTTTTATAATATATAAAAAAATATAAAAAATAAATAAATAGATAATAATTAATTAATACATCATTAAAATCAATAAGTAAGTGAATGCATGCGATATCAACTGGATCAGTCCTTTGGTGCAACAATTTTCCCCCCCTTTTTTTACCTTACACATAGTTATTGATAACATTATAATGCGTTTTCTCATATGGTTTTATATAAGATTACGTTCTTTTTATGATTTTTATTTACTTTTTAATTCACATATTTTATTTATACGACTTTTTAGGGTTTTACATGCACTTTTATTTTTGATGGCCCCTTGATGTTCATCTGCATGCGCAGCTTGGATATATTAGATAATTATTTATCTTTATCTCCTGGTTTGCTGCTATTTAATTCATACTTATGTATTATTTATATTCATATTTATTATATTATATTATTACAATATTATTTTATTATATTTTTTATTATATTTTTTATTTTATTATGTTTTTTTCATATATTCAAACATTTTTTATATTTTTATTTATTGTGTTTATTTATTTTTTAATGGAAATTCAATTGAGTATACTTTGTCTTTTTAACTATTCATGCGTTTGCAAGGACTGGCTTATATATACTAGCCATGGCTCTGCAGGTCCTGAACACTGACACTTTTGGAACACAATACCATTGAATATTCCACCCTTTCAGATCGTCCCTCTTTCACATGGACCTGCTTATATACATCCTTTTCTGTCTTGCAGATTTATTTAGGGTGATTTTACATATACTGATTCAATGAATCAGACTTTCTGTTTATGCTACATTTATTTATTTTTGTGGGTAAAATCTCAAAATCGCGTTTGTAAGGCTGTTCCAATAATATCTGTCCCAATTGGGATGCATTCATTGTGGTTAGTTTTGTGTATGCATAATAAGGATGACGTCAATGTCCTCGTTTCTATTTCAATCCTGCATCGCGCAGCTGCGGGCGTTTTCAGTTTGCAAAGAGTTTGCTGGTTTTGGCGCGAACACTGCAGGTTGCTGCATCAATCCCTTTGGCAGTAAGTGTTTGTATATATTTTAGTCATCCTTAAATATCGGAGGCCCCCTTTTTTATTTGGTTCCTTAAGCTATTAAGGTTGTTATAGCCCTTCGGGGTTTTTCACGGTTGTAGTATTCTTGAATAGCTTCGCCTATTTCTTCGGTTTATTTTAAACCAACAAGACACGGCTTTTGTAGATCTTTACACTCGAACATCGGAGGCTGACTTTTTATGACATTAAGGATGTTATAACCTTAGGGTTTCTCACGTTTGCAGTAGCATTTTGAACAGTTTTCCCTTTTCTCCGGTTCATTTCATACCAACAAGACATGGCTTTCGTAGATCATTATACTCTCTTAGCGTTTTTAATATCTCATGCTTTCCTCACAAGGCGAATTTGACGCTCTTTATGATTTTATTTTACTGACATTAATCTGTTCATTGGACATTTTCATTATTATTTTCACCTTTAAGTTTGGTTATTTTATTTTATTTCAGCGGCCACAATGTGTTTCAGCATGCATATTTCTAATGGCATAGATCACTCTGGTTTGTCATAGATATTTCAGTTTATCACTTTAATTTCATTTCAGAATTCACGATGTCATAAGTGGTATGGTTTGATTTCTTTAATGTTTTTAATGAGACACTTCTTTATCTTTCATTTTTTGTGTGGTAGAGACACTTGGCTTTCACATTTTTAGATTGTTCAACTTTTTCACGTTGATTTCGCACAGCGTGGGTTTAGATACCCACTTACATAATCTTCGGCACGTTTTTGAGTTTTTTTTCTCACTTATAATCTCTTTTATTTTGTTTCATATTCATAGGTGTTCACTAGCTCACCTTGTTTTGTCATAGATTAGCACGGCTGTACCATTTCGATTTTCATTTTATTTTTTTATTTTTTGATTATTTCATTTTTTTATATATTTTAGGCACATTATTTGAAATTATTCAGTGAGGTTTACTTTTCATATCACAATTTGCCTCAAGAGTTTCATCGTGTCCCTTTTCACTAACTTGTTAAAGGTTTTTAGCAAACTCTATTTTGTACCACAATGTCCATTGCTATTGTTGTACACTTATTTGTCATTTTATTTACATTCTATAGATTGCACAATTACACTGATAGGAAGATTATTCCAAATCAGGTAACAGTTTTATTTACCAAAACGTCGACACAAGTTTTCTTCATCTCTCTTAAAATTTATTTTAATAATTTAATTTAATCTAAAATTTATTTCAAAACTTAATTTATTTATTTTTAGTCACATGTCATTACTTTTTTATTGTTTCACAGTTTATTTATTATTTTAATAATTCATTTATTTATTTATCAACATTTATATGTAAACATAAAAAATTTTATTGAGTTTCAAGTCCATTATAGACCGCCATTTTTTACGTTCTTTGCTCGAGTAAAGTCTGTTCAGTACATCTATGAAGGTATAAAATTGTTTCATTATTAATATTCAGATGCAAAAAAATTTTTTATTGAGTTCCAAGTTTATTATAGATGGCCATTTATGTTGATATCAAGTTGTTGTTTATTTAAGGCAGATTCATCATTGTAATGTTTGTTTTTGTTCAGCATATCTGTGAAGATATAAATTGTTTTAGTTCTTTATTGATCAAGTTACACACTTTTCATTCAGGTATGTGTTATTTATATGTTCCTTCGCATGCATTCACTTATTTATTGATTTTAATGATGTATTAATTAATTATTATCTATTTATTTATTTTTTATATTTTTTTATATATTATAAAAAAAAATTTTATACATTACAAACATGTTTTATTCACTTTAACTGTGTTTTGATGTGACATTTAGGTTCTGTTTTATTCCTGTTTTTTCATGTTAGCCGTACTTATTTGTTCCCATTTTATATTTTTTATATATAAGTTTACCGTAAAAAATATATATTTTATTATTTATACATTCATTATGTCCACCGGTTATGCCAATTTGTATTAAGTTTTAATTGTTTTTAATCATTTATCTTTGTTCTATTTTTATGTGTTGTTTTAGCCATTTAGCCCCTGAAGAAGGGTAATCCGAAACACGGCCTGTGTTGGGCCTTTGGCTGATGTTGGTTAATAAAGGTATTATACGTCCTCCTTTGCCATCCACGTCATTTTGTTGGACTGCTCTGGTACGTGGTGTCATGCCCCTTGTTGGACCCGCAAAACAGTTAAAATACACAAAGCCAAGCTGGATGATCTAGAGAATTGGTCCTGGCGCAATAACCTCCGGTTCATGGGCATCCCCAACTCAGTGCAGGACAGCGAACTGAAAGGTTATTTGGAGACCTTACTGCCACAGGTGCTTGAGCTCGGGGCTGAATGTGGCAGGCTGCACAATGAACGAGCGCACCGCGTGGGACTGAAGAAAAGGAAAGATCAGCAGCCACGAATTGTCCTAGCAAAATTCTTGCAGTTTCCACAGAAAGAGGCAGTGATGCAGGCGGCACTCAAAAGCAGGACAATACAAAGGGATAGTCTGTGACTGCGAGTGACACAAGACTACTCGATGGCCCTGAGTCAGAGATAGAGAGCGTATGCACCAATATGCCAGCGCTTCACTAATGCTAATATTAAGTTCACCATTCAATACTCGGCCAGACTGCATATAAACTATAATGGGCGCACCAGGCCTTTGACACTGTGTCGGAAGTAAGCCTGTATGTTGAGGAGCTATTGCAAGGGCAACTCCCTCAAGTGCCTCCTGGGACGCCACCAGCAAACACAATGTGAGCTCCCCAGCTCCAAGGCACCATGCGGATGTTGGATTAGCACAAGTGCGTGCCGAGGATTAGTGGACTTGGAGTCTCTTGTGAGTCATTCGCTGGACCTCGATGGATCTGTATTGAAAGGGAGCAAGACTAGGCGGGAGGGTATGGGGAGTTCAGTGGCCAGTGTACAGCCTGGAGGGACTGGGATCTTAACTGGTTAATATGTTAAGTTTTATGTGAATTGTTGTTGGGAGGCAAGATACAGGAACCAGGAGTTTTAAGGGGAAGAGAACTGAAGCCAACAAGGCTACCTGGGGAGCACACCGGGAGAACACCCCCAGAGGAATACGTATATGTCCAGGCGTCGGATCAGTGACCACTGCATTGAAGATATGGAACAGAATGCCACCGGGGCCCTTGCAGAGGCCGGAAGGCCCACCCACCACGGGATGTGGTAGTGGATCCAGATGGTTAAAATATAAAGATGATGTGTATGGCTGTCAGGCAATATTAAGAAACCCAGAGGAGGGTGGGGTGGGGGAGGGGTAGATTTATACATGTGTCTGCGGGAAAGAGAGCTAGCGACAGAAGAGAGGGAGGTGGGAGGCAGTAGGGGGAGACGGGAGGGGGGATATAGGGAGGAGGGGGGAGGAAGCACAAGGGGGATCTCCGAGTTGAAGTCGCATATATCAGAGATTGTTGTTTGGCCTGAGTGAGCTAGGAAAGAGGGGGGATCCCAGGCTGGGAGGGTTCTGCCCAGAAGGATACAGCGAGTGTTAGGAATGCCTAAATACCCCCCATCCGGTACTCTGAAGATTATATCCTGAAATGTTTGTGAGTTGGGGGGTCCTATAAAGTGGTACAAAGATTTGCGAGCCTTAGCCAGGCAGAAATGTGACATTGCCTTCTTACAGGAGACCCACCAGACAGCCAAGGAGCATAACAAGATGTGTAGGGATTGGGTGGGACAGGTATGGGGGGGGCTCCTACGAAAGGGAAAAAAGGAGAAGTGGTTATCTTGATACACAACCGAGTTCGGTTTGCCCAAGAAAAGGTAGTGGTTGACCCCTCCGAGCGTTTTATCCTGTTACATGGAGAGCTGGAGGGTCGATAGATTATTTTATGCAATTTATATAGCCTGAGTACCCTCAATCCTGAGCTCTATGCACGCTTGGCTTCATGGGTGGAGTGGTTCTCGGAGGTTCCCCTTGTACTGGGTGGGGACTTTAATGGGGTATTTGACCCAGGGCTTGAAACCTCGCTGGGGAGGGAGAGAGGACGCAAGAGCAAACCATTCAACTACTACGAGGGTTTTGATGGAGACTAGAGGTGGCAGATCCCTGCCACTTGCTACACCCACTGGAGCGGGACTATACCCAGCAATCACAGGCCCATGGATTGAGCACCAGAATTTATTTTATTTATTTATTTAACAGAATTTATATACCGTCTTTCTACAAAATCAAGACAGTTTACATAAAACAAGAAAGGCAGTATGTTTCAACTGTTTACATGGAACAAAGTAACGGATAAATAATGGTAACAAGGAGAACTTTTTTACAAGAACAATGAACAACTATTTACAGTGGCACAAACCGGGATACAAATGGCTGTATGAGTAGATTTAGAGAATTAGAGAGGCCGGAGCAGGAAAGTGGGAGTAGGAAGTTAGGTACTAAGGTGGCAAGGAGAAATGTTCAAGGAAAAGAAGAGTTTTTAACTTCTTTTGGAACTCAGTGGGTTGGGCAGTTACGCAGCTCATGAGGGAGAGAGTTCCATAATGATGGGGCATAGAGGGAGAAGGCCCTGTTACAGATAGATTGTCTGCAATATCTTTTGGTTGTAGGGATAGTCAGGAGGTTTTTGGTAATAGAACGGCGGGTTCTAATGTTAGTGGGGGAGGGAAGGAGAGGGGAGAGGCAAGGAGCTGACTCACTGGATATGATTTTATGTATAAGGGTAAGGACTTTGAATTTAATCCTGTATTGGATGAGGAGCCAGTGGAGATCATATAGGACTGGGGTAATGTGTGATCATCTGGAGTTATTGGTTATAAGTCACGCCATCGTGTTCTGGGCTAGTTGGAGCGGTTGTATGGTGTTCTTGGAAAGGCCATGATAAATAAGATTTCAGTAATCAATAGATGGGATAGTGAGTGCCTGACAGACAGAGCGAAAAGAGTTAGGGCTTAAGAGGGGTTTGAGGTTTTCGGAGGGTATGAAGCTTTGCATATATTGCATTGGTAGTTTTCTTTATTTGATTAGTGAAGGAGAGGTTCTGATCAAGGATAATTCCAAGATATCTTACTTGTTTTTTTATAGCAAGCGTGAAGTCTCCAATAGTAATAGTTGGAGGTGGGTTGTATGAACTATTGAAAAACACTTGTAGGACTTCGGTCTTGGCTTTGGAGGTTGTGTTGGGAGAGCCATGATTTTAGAGTGGTGGTTAAGCAGTCGCTTAGTTTAGAAAAGTCTGGGTTAGCAAGATTAAAAGGGGTAAAGCACATCATGTCGTCCGCATATAATTGGTACTGAATGTCATAGCTTTGGAAGATGTTGCACACAGGTTGAAGGAAAATGTTAAATAGGAGAGCCGACAGACTAGATCCTTGGGGGACACCTTGTTTTAGGGTAAATGGGAGGGAGGCATCATTACCAATACGGACCTGTTGGGTTCTGTCTTCTAAGTAGGAACGGAACCAGTTTAGGGTTGTTCCGCTAAGTCCTATTTCACGGAGTCTGCTTAAGAGTTGATGGTGAGGATGGGAGTCAAAAGCAGCGGATAAGTCGAGGAATATGAGTAAGCATCCTTGAGTAGGATTCAAGGTGTGCAAGTACAAGGAGTCTAGTAAGGAAGTAAGGAGTGTTTCAACACCATGGTTCTTTTTGAAACCATGTTGGAATAAGTCAAGAGGAGAGTGGACATCAATATAGTTTTGGAGTTAGGTTTGAACTAGTTTCTCGGCTATTTTAGCAAGGAAAGGGATGCTAGAGATGGGTCTGTAGGAGGTAGGGGAAGTAGGGTCAAGTTTTTATTCCTTTTAGGATTGGCCGGATAGTAGCACGCTTAAGTAGAGCTGGAACAGATCCTGTCTGGAGGGAGGTTTGTATAATAGACAGGACGTAGGGGCTGAGGGAACATCTAGTAGATTTGATCCAAGGGACAGGGTAAGGGTCAAGGGCAGAGGTGGATGCATTTAGGTCTTTTATAACATTGGAAACGTTTTCGAGTGTGAGGGGATCAAAATCATTCCAAGATGTTAAGAGGGTTGGTTCATGAGGTTGGGTGCTGTAGTCAGGAGTATATTGGGGATATTGGTTACAGAGGATGACGGGAGGAATTTAGAGATCAAGTGGTTGGCTATAGCTTGAGCAGTTATTTTTGGTGGCTGGTCATGTAGGGAGGGTTCGTTTATTAAGGATTTAGCAATGGAGAATAGTTCTCTGGGTTTGTTAAGGGACCGTTGGATCATGTTTTCATTGAATTCCTTTTTATGGTTGAGGGTTTCAGAGCAGTAGGTATGAAGTTTAGTTGTGTAAGCAGTATGTGCAATAGGGTCGTGCGAGCGTCTCCAGATACGTTCAAGATGCCTAAGTTCTCTTTTGAGGTTTCTTAGTTTAGTAGAGAACCAGGGTGCTCTATTGCGGGGTGTTTGAGGGAATTGTTTAGGTGGAAGAAGAGAGGCTTTAGAGAGAATTTCGTTCCATTTAGAGATGTGGGACTCTTGGTCGAGTCTCATGTCATTTAGTTGGTCAAGGGATGGAATAGTTTGCTCTAGAAAGTTGGCTGCATTGAATTGTTTAAATTTTCGTGTATGTTGAGAATGGGTAGGAGGTTGAGTTTTGTGAGTAGAGTAGGGGAAGGAGAAGATTAAAGCATGATAAGACCAGGGTATGGGTTGAATAGTGTGTGTAGGACTTGATCAGCAAATGGAGCTTGTTGTGGGATAAATATTAGGTCTAGGATGTTTCCTTTGGAATGTGTAGGGTGGTTTATGATTTGGGTGAAGTAGAGGGCGTTCATAGCTTGGAGGAAGGTAGAGGATTGAATAGGAGTTGTGAATGTAAGTTCAGATCCCCTAAGATTATAAGGGGGCGTAGGGCAGGTTGTGGGGAGCAAGCTGCATCAAGAATCATAGAGAGGTCAGTTGAGTCTGTCAGGGGTGTGCACGGTATAGGAGGTGTAAGGATAGTGTTGAGTTGGAGACTGTGATGGAGTCCATGCCTGAGGTCGAGGTAGATTCAATAATAGAGAGTTGTAGGTTGAATCTGGCAATAATAGCTACACCTCCTCCCTTGCTTTGAGTTCTGTTACATATATTGATTGAGTATGACTTGGGGCATAGTTGATTTATTAGGACCATGTCAGAGTCTTGAAACCAGGTTTCAGTGAGGCAAAGTACATCGAGGTCATAATCAATTATGAGGTCAGTAAGTAAGGGGATTTTATTTCTGGCTGAGCGCACATTGAGTAAGGCGCATTTGAGGGGGGGAAGGGGGATGTTGGAGGGAGAGTTAGGCTTAAGGTTGGGAATTATGTTAATGGGTTTAAGTCTGCATGTGCGGTAATGGGGGTTATGGTAAGAGTGAGTTAGCTGTGGTGTGATATATATAGGTGTCTAGGGGAGTAGATTATTGGGATGGAGGGAATATGGGTTAGAGTTAGTATGTAAGGGAAGATAAGCAAAGAAATGTATAGTGTAGTGAGGGCAAGCCTCAGGGAAAATGGGTAGGACTTAGGAGGGGCCATTCTAGGGTAGGTAGGAGTAAATTGGGAATAAGGATATGGAAAAGGGTAATGTAAAGAGAGGAGAATGGCAGTGACAGAGTTCAGGTTGGAATAAAAGTGCGTCAGAGAGGCAATAGAGGAAACAGGGAGTATCACTGAGTTGGATAGTTTGGAAAAATAGCAGTAGCGAATGTTACATTAATTAAGAACTTCTGTAGCAGGGAATGTACCAGTGTAGCAGCAGTTGTAAAAGTCGTAGCAGCTGAGAATGTTACGATAATTAAGAGCTGCCATAGCAGGGGATGTAACAAAATGGTAGCAGTTGTAATAATTGTAGCAGTTGTAATAATTGTAGCAGGGGATGTAACAAAATGGTAGCAGTTGTAATAATTGTAGCAGGGGATGTAACAAAATGGTAGCAGTTGTAATAATTGTAACAGTTTGCAGCAATGATAGATAATACTGTTATTGATAGTGATACTGTTACAACTATAAATAACAGTTAATAGTTGTAGCAGTGAGCAGTCAACAATATTGGTAGCAGTGCATGATATAGTAATTAGGAGTTCTTGTAGAACAAGTTATAACAGTATGGCAATACGAAGTTATGTATATAGAACATAGAGAGGAGAACAGATTAGCTTGGAGGATACAGTATGTATTTAGGGTAGCGAGGTAAAAGAAATTCTTACAAATTCTCACGTGTGGAATAGTTAGTCTGAGAGATGTCGGTTCGTGGACTTCAGAAGATCTGCTAGCAATTGCGGTGAAGAGACTTGGACCCCGATCAGAGTGTAGAGCAAGTTGTACCAGAGGGGTTCAACTACATGCATTGGTGCTGAGCTCAGTTCCACGCCTAAGGGCCACGCCAAAGGGCCCTCTGGCGAGGCCCTCAAGCGACGGTGCGCCCGATGGCGCGGCTTTTAACTCGGTCCCGGGCTGCCCCAATTGGGCAGCTCTTGCTTCTTTGATGTGGCCGTGTTGCTCCGGCGTGCTCAATCCCCTCAGGGAGAGCAGATGGGCTGCCGGAGTGCAGGGAGAGCAGAGAGGAGTGCAGGGAGAGCAGAATAGATAATATCTTGGTCTCAGAGACCTTATTTGCTAGAACAGTGGATGCACAGATAGGTCCGACAGAGATTTCAGATCATGCTTTGATTTGGATCAAGCTGGACTGGCAAGATACAGGACCCAGAGCTAGAATTTGGCGTTTCCAGCTAGAGCTGTACAGGGATGATTCATTTAAGCATTACATCTGAGAAAGATGGCAAGAATATATGGCTCACAATGGAATAGCATCAAGAGTTCCCCAAGCTCTTTTGGGAAACAGCAAAAGTTGTTCTTCGGGGAGATGTTGCATACACTGCTCAGAAGCGCAGATTGCTGAATGAGCAGATTATACACTTGGAGAAACAGGTGACGAGGAAGCGGCAGAGATATGCGGCTGCCCTACAGTAGCAGCCAAGCGAAGACTGTGGGAAACGCAAATAGACTTGATGAGATAATCTATCAGAGGACGAAAAAATTGTTTCTCTATTATCAACTCTTCCGCTATGGGATAAGGCGGGGAGGCTACTGGCGCGGTGCCTGAAGGGCAGCCGTGGTTCTAGATCGGTCGTTGCATTGCGAGATGAGACAGGTCAGTTACACAAAGATTCGAATGCAATTGCCCGAGTGTTTCGATCCTTTTATAGTAGCCTGTACAAAGGGGAACAGGTTTCCCTGACCTGAGTGGCTGAGTATTTGTAGAATATTTCCTTGCCAAGTCTTACACCTCAACAAGCTGCCCCCTCCGAACTGCATTGAACAACACAGCAAGAATCATTCAGAGAGCAAAGAAAAGCGACCACATCACCCCAATTCTAAGAGACCTACACATACTTCCCTTCGAAGCAAGAACTAAATACAAATCCATCCTACTCACCCAGAAAGCCATCCACCAAGCACCGAACACCCAGCTTCGCACCCTGCTGACCCGTCCAGTCCACGGCAAAATAACTAGACAGGCCTCCAGCAACTACCTCACCGTCCCTCACAAAAGAACCAAATGCTCTCAACGGACAAGCAACCGAGCCTTTGAACTATATGCACCCTCCCTATGGAACTCTCTACCGAGCCACCTCAGAAACAATAACAATCTCCTGTCATTCAGAAAACAGCTAAAAACCATCCTATTCCAAGAATATTTCAAGACAACCCCCACCAAAAGACGCACCAACCCCTGAACTCACCCATCATGAACCTCTGAGCGACAACTGCACTATACTGTCCATGTCTAAAGTCTGTCTTATGTCGAAATCATCAATGTTGCCCACCTGGTGATGGCCCCACCCTGATACTTAATTTTCCCCACCCTTATATGTAACACCGCTTTGACCCGGTGAAAAGCGGGATATAAATACAGTTAAATAAATAAATAAATAAATTGGATAAGCCTATAACGGTGCAGGAAGTACAAAAAAAAATATCCAGCAGGCTCACTGTAATAAGGTGCCTGGCCCAGATGGCTATGGAGCAGAGTTTTATAAGTTAATGCAAGATTTAGTGACCCCTCCATTGATAGAAGCTCTTCAAAGACTAGCAGAACAAGGAACTTTTTACATGGGGGGAGAATCATGTGCATGTTATCTTAATTCCTAAACCAGGGAAGGACCCAACACTGGCTACATCCTACAGATCAATATCTATGATGAATTTTGACTTGAAGCTGCTAAGATTTTAGCGGAACGGCTAGCGCCTTTGCTTAAAGACTTGGTCCATGGCTCCCAGGTGGATTTCATGAAAGGCCGATATGTGGTGCGAAATCTTAGGAAAATTCTCACCTCAATGGAATGGGTACATGAAAGAGGCCTACGGTCTCTGTTAATTAGTTTTGATGCCGAGAATGCATTTGATGGGGTGAAGTGGCAGTATTTGATGCGCTTGTTACCGTGCTACAGTTCAGGTGAGACTTTTCTTAGAATGATAAAAGCCCCAAAAGCAGCAGTGATGAATAATGGGACGATGTCAGAGTCCTTCCTCTGGAGCGGGGGACATGACAGGGCTGCCTCCTCTCGCCATTGCTATTTGTCTTGTCCCTAGATCTATTTATGCGATGTTTAGCGGCATGTTGTGAGGTGCTGGGAGTGCGAGTTGGCAGACAAGAATTTAAAATCTCAACCTTTGCTGACAGCAGGCTTGTACACTTAACCTCCCCACAGACATCACTCCCATGGCTGCTTGAGGAACTTTTAAGATTTGGAGAAAGAGCGGGGCTCCGCATTAACCAGGAAAAATCAGATGCATTAGATATGTCAGGCCAACTAAAGACCCTAAGGGGACATTCTTTCCCCCTTAGATGGGCAGACAATGCCTTTACATACCTGGGTATCCTTTTAACAAGGGACCCTCGAAAGCTGTACCATCAGAATTGTGATAGAGTTTTGCAACATCTTCGGACACAACTTCAGGCATGGAACCCCCTCCCGCTGTCTTTGCTGGGCCGAGCAGCAGATTTTGGAATGATGCTGCTGCCCCGAGTGCTTTACTGGCTGCAAATCCTCCCAGTACAGTTCTTGCGGTGGTATATTAATCAGTTTGACCATGAGATATGTAAAATTTCTTTGGAAGGGAGCTCGGGCATGTATATCGTTGAGTCGATTGCGAGGGGGATGATAGGGGGGGAATGGGGTCCAATCACATCCAATTAGATATGCTGGGGTTTGTATGGCCACATCCCCTGCCACATTGGAGAGGAGATGATGTGGCGCTGCCGGGGGGGGGGGGGGAGGAGCAGTGCTGCATTGTTGGGGGAAGGGAGTGGAAATGCCTGACTACTGAGGGAGAAGGGAAATGTTGAACCTGTGATAAGGAAGCTTATCATAGTTCAGGAAGGAGCTATAATAGAGGTGAATTGGCTCTGAACAAGCAACCTGTCTTTGCTGGTAGAAATAATAAAACAGAATGTTTTCATAAAAGACTACCAGTCCCAGAATGCACCAGGTTTCAAACAGCCACTAGAAGAGCTGAAGTGGGGAAACGTGTGTTCAATCAGGAGAGCTATGAGGTAATCCCTAATCACTCATCTCCAAGGGCAGGGCTTGATTCAGCACAGCTGAGCTGTGCTAGGGTGGAGTATCCCTCTAAACAAGTTAAAAGTAAAACAGATTCTACACAGAATCAGATGGAGTGGAGGAACTCAGAGCTCAAGGACAGAGAGAGGAAGCAGCAGCATCAGCGTGGAAGGAAGAAGAGGAAAACATCTTGGAGGTCTAAAGAAGGAGCTCACAGCAGTACGTGTGTTGAGAGTCATTCCAGAGGCAAGCATACTCCATTGGACTGGAGGAAGCCAGAGGAGTGGGGGTTACAGAGCCAGGAATTCCCGGATGGCACCTGTGAGGGAGACGGCTGCATTTGGAAGGGGCCCTAAGACCAGTGCAAGAAGGTATGTGAAGAGAGACCCAGTGTCCAGGGATCTTGATTGGAAGGCTGGACATAAAAGCTGGACTACTTATTGGCCAGGATATCTGGAGAGGAAACCTAACAGTAAAGGAAGCTCAGGTATGAACTCTGATCTATGCCCTAGCTCTTCATCTGGAAGACAGCAGGGAAACAGATATTCTCCTGAGAGTGCTTCATTAAGGAATTCCTCTGAGCCAGACCATGATATTGATTCTATGATAGTTGAAGAAGGAGATATTTTAAATGATCAGAATGAATACATGGATTGCTCTCTGTCTAGGCTGCTGTGGTAAAATACTTTCACAAATACAACAACCATCAAAAGGAAATATAACTTGTTCTTTTATCTACCCAGAAAAGTTTACAAGAAAGCTTTAGGGTAGGATTTGAGCCACGTAGAGAAAGTGAACCAGCAAAGGGGTTTGCAGCTGGCTAATTATTGGTAATTAAGCCATGCACAGTTGCACGTTAGCTCTGAAAGGAAACTACTGTGTGTGTGAAAATACAAGAAAGTTATCCTTGAAAAAGAACAGTTTTTGGTTACTTTTGGGTTTTGTTTTTGCTTTTGGAGCACTGCTAAAAGATATTAGCAGGAGCCCTCAGAAAGACCTTTTCTGTTTCCCATCAAGGTCTTTATTGTTTGATTGATTGCTTAAGAAGCTCAGTTGCTTATATCATGATTTGTTTTTCCCAAGTACAATACTGAAAGCAAGTGTCCTTTTGTGTTACCAAGTAAATCTGTGTGGGAGAATTAACCCCATGAATAAAAATATATTTTTTCTTTGCTTACACTCGAGCAACACAACTCATTATTTTGTGAACGGCTGATTCTGGTATGAATGGACTACATTCCCCACAATCCTTTGCAAGTCATAATAGTATTTTGCCTTTGCCAAGACTGTGGACATTCACGCCCAGCGCCCTCGTTTACAAACCGGGGGGGGGGGACCACTATGCAAAAAAAATCCCCCACGCCTCTATACTCCTGCAATCCACCCCTGTATGGCAGTCAAATTCTGAATCATATTTGATATAAGCCCCTATTCTCAATGTAGTTTTCATATACTTATGGTCATACCAACACACTACAAAAAGCTCGTTACATTCTAACCTGGATCATGTTGCTGAAGAGTCTAATGTTTTCTCCATAATTTGCTCCAGTAAGGTGCTGTGCAACTTTCTGAGTTACCTGTTGAGTAACTCCTTGAGGGCCACCACTGTCCAAGTGAAGGAACATATGGATATAAGACAAAAACCTATAGATCACAAAACAAATATATTAGTCCTATGATTCTTACCATAGGAAAAAAAATATACAGTTAACTCAGAGATTCAAACTCATAAGATCTTTGTGATCTTTTATTGGATAATATAGATCAGGACTCAACAAATCCCAGGTGCCAAGTCGGCCACCTTATACAAACCCATGATAAACAGACAGCAGAGAATGAGACCCCTTCCGTCTGCCCACGAGGATCCGATCTCCCACAGGCAGACAAAAGGAGTCTCTTCCGTGATTGCAACTGTCTTCTGCTCGCAGAAGATTGATAAGGCCATATTCACGGCTTGGAGGCAGCACGTGGGGATCCCATCTCTCACCGGCAGAGGAGGAGGAGGGATCGCGGCAAAAGCCCCTCCTGTCTGCCGGCGGGAGAGGACAGCTGGATCAGAGGACTGCTGAAAATAAGATGAGAAGAGGGGGAGAGTGAGACAGCAAACATTTAAAAAGGCAGTAGATTAAAAAAAATAGAGAATGTGGATAATGGAGGACAGGGGGTGGGAGTGCAAGGAGGGGAGGGAGAAGGGGAGAAAGCCTGGAAGGGGAACAAAGCATTGGGAAGGGTTGGAAAGAGGAGTGCAAGATGTCAAAGGTTAAAAGGGTACAGGGACAAAAGGGTAGAGTGTGTATATTTGCCAAAAGGTGCATTTCTCCACCCAGAACACACACAGGCACCCCACCTCCATACCACAGACGCACGCACACACACACATACACACTCCCGCACATAAAGGCACTTCAGTAATAAATAACTAACAGCCCACCTCCACACCATACAGTAACACAAAGACAGGCACCTTACCTCTGCACCACACACACACAGGCTCCCCAGCTGTGCAGCACATGCACCACAGCCCTGTACCCCACCCATACAAAAGCATCCACCGCCACATCCCATGCACAGATAGGCAAACCTCCATTGAACTGGTAACATGTGTTCTCCGGCAACAAGCAGGAATCAGACGTCAGCGCCGACGGAGCCCACGTGGAGCATTTCCCCAGCTTTCAAAGATGTGCCCAAGGGTGCCATCTTGCTCAGTCAGATGACATAGCTAAGACGGCAGTACAAATAAGGCAATGTATAGAGGCAACGCCTAGGAGAGGAGGGAGGGTTGTGAGGACTGATTCTTGCTGTCCCCAGAGAACACCTGTTACAGGTGAGTAACTACACTTTCTCCAAGAACAAGCAGGAAGTCAGTCCTCGTATATGGGGCTCCCTAGCTCCAGGCTGCCAAGGACCGAACCAAGACAGCACCAACAGCGACCAATCAGGAGCCAAGAGTTGCAGAATATGAATCCCCAGCTAAGAGACTCTGCGAGACACTAGCATCCAGCACCACTATCACTCCGGTAGCCTGAACACAGAAGGGTCGGAGGACAGGAGTTGGCCACACCATGAGAATATTACGGAGCATTGCCTGACCAAAGGCACTGTCCCTGCGGGACTCGCTCTCCAGGCAGTAGTGAGCTGTGACCCTATGAATCAAAGACCATGTGGTGGCCTTGCAAATCTCAGCACTGGCAATGGCACTGAGCGGAGGTTGGCCAATCACCCTCATGCGATGTGCTGTGATCCAGTGCGAAGGAAATACAATCCGCCACTCAAGGAGACAGAGTTTGCTGGGGTCATAAGACACAAAAAGTTGAGGGGCTTTCAGATGGGCATGAGTCCATTCTAAGTAGGACAGGGTCCATTTGCAATCGAGCATATGAAGGATTAGTTCCTCCCTGCCAGCGTGAGGCCAAGGAAAAAAGGTGGGGAGGACTACCTCTTGGTTGAGGTGAAAAGAAGATACCACCTTCAGGAGGAATTTGGGGTGTGTGCGGAACACCACCCTGTTCTTATAGAACCTCGCATATGGAGGGTCCGCCACCAGGGCTTGCAGCTCGTTTACTCTGTGAGCGGATGTAAGGGCTACAAAGAAGGCCACTTTCCATGATAGGTACCTTATGTGGCAAGTGGCTAGGGGCTCGAACAGTGGTCTGGTGAGCTGGGAGAGCACCACATTGAGGTCCCATTCCACCGCTGGAGGGCGGAGAGGAGACCTGGATAGCAAGAGCACCGGAGGAACCTCGATGAGGTGGTGGTGAGCAATTATGGCGCTCAGGTACACCCGTACCAAGTTAGATTTCAGTCCGGTGCGCAATAGGTGTAGCAGGTACTGGAGTATGAGTTGCACCTGGCAGGAGAAGGTATTCTTCCCTCGTCCCATGGATCAGAGAACTTACTCCACTTAAATGCGCAAGCCCTTCTGGCGGAGAGTTTCCGGGAGGCCAGCAAGATCTCCTCAACTTCCACTGTAAGACTGAAAGGGGCCAAGGCTACCCTTTCAGCAGCTAAGCTGTTAGGGTCAAGGACCCACATTGGGGTGTAAGAGTGAGGCCCAGCCCAGTAGACTGGGAGTGCTGCCAACAAGGAGAGCAGCAGGGGAAACCAGGGCTAGCTGGGCCACCTGGGAGCGATCAGTATTACTGACGCTCTGTTGCTCTGAATTTTGAAGAGAATTTTGGCTACTGGAGAGGGGGGTCAGCGGGAATGCACAGAGTAGGCCCTCAGCCCACAAAGATTAAGAAGGCATTGTCTGCCACTCTCTCCGAGTGCAGCTGATGGTAGCAAAAGCAGGTCAGTTGCGTGCTGTCCGGAGAGGCAAATAGGTCCATCACAGGCCTGCTGCAGAGGTTGCAGATCTGTCTCGTGACCTTGGAGTGCAAGCGCCACTCATGTGACTGCAGGACTCTGCTCAGCCTGTCCACTAGGCAGTTGTCCTGGCCCAGGAGGTATACCGCACACAGCAGCATGCTGTGGCATGCCACAAAGGAGAGGAGGGCCACGTCTCCCGGCAGAGGGAGTATGAGCCTGTGCACCCCTGCTTGTTGATCCTGGTTGTCCATCTGGATCAACATGGGCAGGTGGTGGAGGAACGCTCTTAGGGCCAGAAAGACTGGCCAGAATTCCAAATTGATCTGAAGGAGGAACTCCTCTGGAAACCAACTGTCTTATGTGCATAGGCCTTCACAGTGTGCCCCCCCACCCCAGGAGGAAGAAGTCTGTCGTCAGGGTCGCTTGTGGTGTGGGTGCCTGGAAGGGCATTCCTGCCCGCAGGTGGTGCAAGTTCTGCCACCAGTTTAGTGAGCCTGCCATTAGGCTGGTGACTTTGACTCTGTCCCTTAGCCTGCCTGTGGCCTGAGTCCACTGTGAGCTCAGGCACCTTTGGGCCGTCTGCATATGCAGGCGGGCCGAGGGGGTGGCATGGACAGTTGAGGCCATGTGGCCCAGGAGACAGAGGAGGAGGCCCGCCAAGATGGTCCTGCGGTGCTGTACGTCCCCTGCCAGCTGCTGGAGGCGTGCTGCCCTTTCTCTTGGGAGGACCGCTCTTGCCTGCAGCGTGTCCAGGTGTGCCCCTATGAACTCTAGGACTTGTGCCAGGGAGAGATGGGATTGCAGGTAGCTGATGACAAACCCCAGGTGCTGCAGGAGGCAGATTGCCCAGCCTGCAGCTTGGCTGACCTCGACGGCCATAGTGCCTCTGATGTGCCAGTTGTCCAGATAGGGTAAGACAAAGGCCCCTTGTAGGCGCAGATAGGTGGCCACCACTGCCAGACATTTTGTGAAAACCCTTGGCAAAGGGGAGTACCTTGTACTAGTAGGGCTCTCCTCCCACCACAAATCTTAGGTACTGTGTGAGGGGTGGATCAGGAAGTGGGTGTACGCATCCTTCAGATCCAAGGAGCAGAGCCAGTCTCCCTGATGGAGGTAGGGCAGCAGTGTGCAAGGGAGAGCATCTTGAACTTCTCACTCACCAGAAACTCATTCAGGTTTCACAGATCTAGTATGGGCCTGAGTCCCCCATTTCTTTTGGAGACAAAGAAGTACCTTGAGCAGAAGCCCTTTCCCCATAGATGTTTGGGGACAGGCTCCACTGCCCTGTCCTTGAGCAGGCAAATCTGTCTAGCTGGGCATGGGTAAGCCTTTAAGATTGTGTATGTTAAAATAGTTAGTCTGGGAGTAAGATGTAAGAATGCCCATTTCTGGAGCAGAAAAATTATTAGAAGCTGAGAAGAGCATGCAGCAATCTAGTTGGCTGTTGTCCAGGGAAGTCTTGCTGCAAGACTGATATTGAGCTTAGCAGCAAAGATGCCATGAGGAGCTGAAGGTAAGCAGTTTGTCTGGGTGTGCAGGATCCTGACCTGAAGTTACTTGGGAAGAAATGTGCAAGAAAAAATTGTAGCCTTGACCTTTTTACCTTTGAGAGCTATCTGTAGCAGTCCAGTTGTAAGGCTCATTATCTGAGTTTGGTAATACAAGCTTGGCAAACTGTGCAATGGAAGAGCGATTTGGTGGCTGGACTCTTTCAAGAACGAGTTACTAAAAACTGGTGCAAAGTTTACATTACATATACAAGGTGTGACAAAAAAGAAACACGACTGTGGCAGCCACGGCCATGACTCAATGTCAATTGGCTAACCACTTATGTCACTGTGTTGTGCAACATTTCGCCACTATTCTGCTATATCTCCAGGAACAAGCAGGAATAAGTCCTCACATATGGGTACGTCGGAACTGAAGGAGCCTGCGCGGGAAAGCTCCCCAGCTTCCCAGAAGGAAGCTTTTGGGGCCTCCCACTGCACATGCGCGCTGCCTTCCCGCCTTCCTGACCAGCTCTCCTCAGTTTCTCTTTTTCCGCGGAGCCAGCAGGTCGTGTTCCTGTCACCGCTGAAGAAATTATTGTTTTAGTTTGTTTCTTTAGACTGCGTACCTGCCTTCCCCATACCGAAACCGGTACCGCCGGTCTCTCGTTTCTTTTCTTTTAAAAAAAAAAAAAATTCTTTATCTTTGCACAACTTGGTGACTTCGGTTAGGCCTCAGGCCTACACAAATTCTCCTCATGGAGAAACCAGCCCCTGGTTTTAAGAAGTGTACCAAGTGTAGTGCTGTTATTTCTGTCACAGACACCCATGAATGGTGTCTTAAATGTTTGGGACCTGACCACTCCATTCCGGACTGCCCATCCTGCTCCCAGATGTCTAAACGTGGTTTTGCAGAACCGGGCCAACAAATTCCATGTGCTGTTTGCTTCAGATAATCCAGCATCACAGTCATCCAGGTCTTCCTCTCCGGATGGATCTCAGGTAACCAACCTTCTTCGGGCAGGTCCTCAAAGAGCAAATCTCCTTCAAAGCATCGAGAGGCTCTCACTTTTGAATCTGAGGATCCTGCCCCAGCCAAAAAACCCCGGCGGGAAGCTCTGGCTTCCAAAGCACCATCTATGGGGTTACATGTTGACATCGATGGCACGGCCTCGACTGATCACCTGTTAGACTGCTCTGGGGTACCGGCCCATACCGGTACCGACATCCAGGCAGCAGTGGCGTCTATGAGCAATACTGTTCAGACCATGCAGCAGGCCATGCTGGCTTTTATTAATGCTGCGACGCCCTCGGTACCGCGTTCAGCGGTACGGGGTCCGGTTCCGGTATCGTCTCCCATACCGGAACCGAGACCATCCACTTCCAAACGCAGATCGGTTCCGCATGCCGGATCCGGGTTTTTTACCCGATACCGATCCCATACCCGGTACGCCCGATGTCGATACCGATCGGTATGCGTATCGTGCGTTGGAAGCAAATAGAGAATACTCTGATTCTTCTGAGGATTTTGACTCCTCTGAGGACTCTGATGAGCTGTCTCTAGTTCTTTATGAAGACCCTTCTTCCCCAAAAAGGAGAATGTCTCCACCAGAGGATTTGTCCTTTCAAGACTTCATTATAGAGCTAGCTAAAGGACTTTCTATTACCACATCCTCTGAAAAAGAACCTAGATCAAAGAAATTGGATATTTTAGGATACCCTAAGGTTCCTAAAGAGGCAGTCACCCTGCCTATCCATGAAATCCTTCAAGAACACTTGATGGACTTATGGGAGGCTCCTCTAACGTTGTCTCCTTATTCTCGTAGGTTGGACACCATGTACCGGGTCCCTCCTTCTCCTGGTTTTCAAAAGACTCAGTTGCCTCACCATTCCATTGTGGTGAAGTCTGCACTGAAAAAGATTAAGAGTACCAAAAGGCACTCTTCTACCCCTCCAGGGCGAGAATGTAAGACCCTAGACTCTTTTGGTAGGAAAATTTCCAGGCTAGTATGCTTATAGCCAGGATTAACTCATATAGTCTGTATATGGGCATGTTTCTAAGGGAACTTGCCCTAAAGGTGCGGCATTTTGCCACCTTTATCCCTGAGGATAGAAAGGAGGAGTTCATTTCTCTGGTGAAACAGCTTCTAGATGTTTCTAAGTTCTCCAACAGAGCAGCCTTTGATTCCTTTGAAGGTGCCAGTAGAGCTTCGGGCATTGCCATTGCAGCCCGACGACTTGCTTGGCTCCAGGCCTCTGACCTAGAACCCTGGGTCCTGGATGGCTTACGGAATCTGCCCTGTACAGGTGAGAACTTATTTGGTAAAGACTGGCAAATTAAAGCCACTCAAATGGACGCAGAAAATGCTACATTGGATAGACTTTCTAAGTCTACCTCTACTCCTGCCAAGAAAAAGTCTTTCAAGAGGCCTTACTACAAGAAGGCCAGATTTTCCACAAATACTGGCCAACAATCTTCTCAGCCTCGCTTTGCTGCTAAACGTCAGCAACCTAAACAGGCAAGGTCAAAGCCTGCAGCGTCTGCCACTCCTCAGCAGGCTCAACCCCCCTCAGGGGTTTTGACTTGCCCCTAGAGAACTTAACATTTCTGGCTCTAGAACAACCAGAGCCCCTCACCATTCCCGGAAGGTTAGCTCACTTTGCTCCCAGATGGGAGCAAATTACATCAGAGCAATGGACCCTCTCTATCATCAGAGAGGGCTACAAACTTCATTTTTCCAACCTTCCTCCATATACCATGGTGAGGCACTTCAATTCTCCCCCATCTCTCCTGGGCCTGTTGGATCAGGAAGTCTCTTCTCTCCTTGCCCAAGGGGCAATAGAAGAGGTTCCTCTTCTTCAACAAGGGACAGGATTCTACTCCCTTATTTTCTCATAACAAAGAAGACAGGGGGATTCAGACCTATCCTAGATCTGAGAGAGTTGAACAAATTTCTGTACAAGGAGAAATTCAAAATGCTTTCTCTAAGCATTCTCCTTCCATACCTTCAGAGTCAGGATTGGCTTTGTTCTCTAGATCTCAAGGATGCGTACACACATATACTCATCCACCCATCCCACAGAAAATATCTAAGATTTCTGTTTCAGGGAAAACATTTCCAGTACAGAGTACTTCCCTTCGGTCTAGCCTCTGCTCCAAGAGTGTTCACCAAATGCATGGCAGTTGCTGCCGCATTTCTAAGAGGTCTGGGAATTTTTGTATTCCCATATCTGGACGACTGGCTCATCCAAGCTCCATCTCAGTCAGAGGCCCAGATTTCCCTGGACCGCACAAGGCACATTCTGCAGTATCTGGGACTGGTGATAAAACCTTCCCAAATCTCAACTTATCCCTACTCAGTCTCTGGAATTCATAGGGGCCCAGTTGGACACCACCACTGCAAGGGCCTATCTACCTCAAGTCCGGGGCCAACGTCTGGTGTGCTTGGCCTCCCAAGCTCAGTCCAGCAGTCACTTGACAGCCAGAGAAATGCTGCGACTTCTGGGCCACATGGCCTCCATGGTTCACGTGGTGCCCTACGCTCGTCTTCACATGAGAGCAGCTCAATGGACCTTGACCACCCAGTGGACTCAAGCATCAGGAGCGCTCTCCGACCAAATCCTCACCTCAAAGCGTCTGTTTTGGTCCCTCCAATGGTGGATGTCCACCAAGAATCTGTTGTTGGGGGCCCCCTTCCAACCTTTATTGCCCCAAGCAACCCTCACAACAGATGCCTCCCAAACGGGGTGGGGAGCCCATCTACAATCCCTCTCCACTCAGGGTACTTGGTCTCCACAGGAGACCACCCTTCACATCAACCTCCTAGAACTGCGAGCAATCTTCTTTGCCCTCAAAGTCTTCCATACCCTCCTTGTCAACCTGACCGTCCTAGTTCAGACAGACAATCAGGTGGCCATGTTCTACGTAAACAAACAAGGAGGGACAGGCTCTCTGTCGCTTTGCAACGAAGCTCTCAGATTATGGGCCTTCGCCAGAGAGCATCAAATTCATCTTCTGGCAGTATATCTTCCAGGGGTTCAAAACTCTCGGGCAGACAGACTCAGTCGAGTTCTCTGCTTCCACACGAATAGTCCCTACATATGGACCAGATAGGCAGAATCTTTCAGGAATGGGGAACCCCGGACATAGACCTCTTTGCAAGTCCGTGGAATGCCAAACTTCCCCGGTTCTGTTCCAGGACTCCGTGTCAGGGAGCTCAGGCCAACGACGCCTTTCTCCTGCATTGGGGTCAGGAATTCCTATATGCCTTTCCACCCATTCCTTTGATTCCCAAGACTCTGTTCAAACTCCAGAGAGATCACGGATCGATGATCCTCATAGCTCCACGCTGGCCATGCCAAGTGTGGTTCCCTCTACTTCTGCATCTCTCCCAGGGACCCTCCCTGGACCTGGGAGCTGCGCCAGACCTTCTCTCTCAGGAGGAAGGGACTTTGTGGCACCCAAACCCCAAGTCCCTACACCTCAGAGCTTGGTTACTGAAGGCCTAAGCCTTCATGACTTCAATCTTTCTCAACCAGTGAAAGATATCCTTCATGCCTCTAGGAAACCCTCCACGAGGCGTTCCTATGCTTTCAAATGGAAACACTTTTCCATTTGGTGTGCTCAACAGGGTCTTGACCCTCTAGCACTTCCTTTGAATTCTCTACTAGACTATCTCCTGCATCTTTCTAATGCAGGCCTTAAGACGAATTCAGTAAGAGTCCATTTGAGTGCTATTGCAGCATCCTTAAAACCTATAAATGGACAACCTGTCTCCTCTCATCCGCTTGTTGCAAGGTTCATGAGAGGCCTGACTCTAACTAAGCCTCCCATCCGACCTCCTCCGGTAGCATGGGACTTGAACCTAGTTCTCTGGGTCAGCTTATGAAGCCACCTTTTGAACCGTTGGTTTCTACCTCCTTGAAATTTCTTTCCTGGAAGGTCCTTTTCCTTATTGCAGTCACTTCGGCTCGCCGCATCAGTGAACTACAGGCCTTAGTGGCTCATCCACCTTATACCAGGTTTCATCATGATAAGGTGGTCCTTAGGACGAATCCCCACTTTATGCCCAAAGTGGTCTCGCCTTTTCATCTTAATCAAGAGGTATATCTACCTGTCTTTTTTCCAGCTCCTCATGCATCCAGTGCAGAGAGGAACCTTCATACTTTAGATTGTAAAAGAGCTCTTGCCTTTTACCTCAACAGGACTCAGCCACATCGAAAGTCTTCCCAGCTTTTCGTGGCTTTTGATCCTTCTCATTTGGGACTTCCAGTCTCCAAACGTACACTTTCCAATTGGATTGCTCAGTGTATTTCCTTTGCTTACCAGAGTAAAAATATTTCTCTGGAAGGCCATGTCACAGCTCACAATGTGAGAGCCATGGCCACTTCTATGGCTCATCTTCACTCTGTATCCATTGATCAGATCTGTCGAGCCGCCACATGGGCCTCGGTTCATACCTTCACAGCCCATTACTGTTTGGACAAGGACTCCCGCCGGGATGCCTTGTTTGGTCAGGCTGTCCTCAAACACCTGTTCCATACTTGAACAACTCCTGCCCACCTTCCCAGGATGGATGCCTGAGATCCATACGAAGATGGCAAACCCTTGGAAGGGGATCCCCCAGGCATCTTAGCTAGGGAGTCCCCATATGTGAGGACTTATTCCTGCTTGTTCCTGGAGATAGCACAGTTACTTACCTGTAACAGGTGATCTCTGGGAACAGCAGGAATTAGTCCTCACAACCCACCCACCTCCCCTAGGAGTTGTATCTTCTATCTATCTTCCTTTCCTCTCTCTATTGTCTCAGCTATAAACTCGAACTGAGGAGAGCTGGTCAGGAAGGCGGGAAGGCAGCGCGCATGTGCAGTGGGAGGCCCCAAAAGCTTCCTTCTGGGAAGCTGGGGAGCTTTCCCGCGCAGGCTCCGTTGGTTCCGACGTACCCATATGTGAGGACTAATTCCTGCTGTTCCCAGAGATCACCTGTTACAGGTAAGCAACTGTGCTTTTTCATCTCTCACTGTTTTTCTTTTTCAGGTTTTTTTTGTAGCACACTGCTCCATCACTTTGTCACGCAACTGGAGGTGGCAGAAATATGGAGCAAAGAATCAACTTGAAATTTCTGGTTAAGTTGAAGAAGGGCCCAACTGAGTGTCTCCAACTTCTCCAAAAGGCTTATGGAAATGATGCAATGTCAAGGCCGCAAGTCTTCGAGTGGCACAAACGCTTCAAGACTGGCCGCAAGGGGGTGGAGAATGACCCTAAGTCAGGACAGCATTCCATGACAAAGATGGCTGAGAACATTGACAGACTGAACCAGCTGGTGCGGAGTGATCGCAAATTGACAGTGCAAATGATAGCTGAGGAGCTCAGCCTGAACAAGGAGTCAGTGCGGACCATCTTGGTGCAGGAGCTGGGGATGCAAAAGGTGTGCGCCAAGATGGTACCCAAGCTTTTATTGGACGACCAGAAGGTGCACGGGGTCAATGTTTCTCAAGACTTTCTAGAGAAGATCGGAGAAGATCCAGAGTTCATTGGCCGAGTCATCACAGGAGACGAGACTTGGGTCTTCCAGTACGACCCTGAAAGCAAGAGACAGAGCCTGCAGTGGAAGACTTGACTGTCACCCAGACCCAAGAAGGCGCGCATGTCCAAATCAAGGATCAAGGTCATGCTGATCGCATTCTTCAACCAGAAGGGAGTGGTCCATCATGAGTTTGTGCCTGAGGGTCAGAAAGTCAACCAGCACTTCTACCAGCAGATCCTCAATCGCCTCCTTGACCGGGTTCGGTGCAGTAGGTGGGCTCTGTGGAGAGAAGTCATGGCTGCTCCACCACGAAAATGCGCCCGCATACACCACGCTCAATGTGAGGCAGTTCTAGGCCAACAAACAGATCACAGCTCTCGACCACCCTCCTTATTCCCCAGATCTTGCACCGTGCGACTTCTGGCTCTTCCCCAGGCTGAAGACAGTGCTCAAAGGAACTCATTTCACCTCTGTAGAAGAGATCAAGGCCACTGTGACGGGTGAGCTGAGGGACCTCAAGGAGGAGGACTTTACTGAGCGCTTCCGTACGTGGCAGACGCGAATGCAGAAGTGCATTAACTCTGGGGGGGGATTACTTTGAAGGGGACAATGCGTAATTTCTCTGTAGATTTTGTAATAAAACATTTATGGGACAGTCTTGTTTCTTTTTTGTCACACCTCGTATATGGCATACCTTTGTTCACGGACATTAAGTAGCATGGTATGCCTTGACAAATACATACCAAATTTCACTAAAAGTAAGAATTGTACATGCAGGTTACCTAAGCTAAACGTGTGTGCAGCTGGGCTATTTGTATATGGAATCATTCTGCCCACAGAAAGGATTATTTTATAAAAGGCCACTTAACTCGTACAGCAAAAATATGCATACATTTTAAAAGGTAAATTATGCACACACTAAAAAAAAAAAAAACATTCCATATAAGCAACATTTATATCCACTCTCAGGCAGGACCAATGGAACAAGGTGGGTCATCTAGGCCCTGGCCTATCCAGTTTTTCTGAAGAAGTTCTTAAGCAGCTTAAAACAAGGAAACAATATCAGGAGCCTTTCCTTCACTCCCAGCACTGCAAGCACATTTGAAACATGAAGACAGACAAGGCAAGCAGTGTCTATCTTGCGCCTACCACAAGACATAGGAATCAGGAGTCAGATGCCAGAGATGAATGGGAGAAGGGGCCTGATGTTTGGCAGATGCTGGGGAGAGGGTCTGATGCTGGCAAATAAAGAATAGAAAAGACAGATACTGTGGGGGAGAAGTAATGACAGATGCATGTAGAGGAACACAGGGTCAATGCAAGGCTATGAGGCACCCTAGGTGAACTTCATTCCTGGCACCACCGCCTCCCCTCACCCCCGTCCCCGTCCCCGTCCCTGCCTCCATGCCATTGCTTCCCCTTTCAGAGACCTGCAATGCTTACCGAAATCATCTACACTGCATGCAGTTCCTGCTTCTGCCCCCAATGATTCCACTTCCTATTGCATAAGGGCAGAAGCGACTGGTCCAGTTGCTTCCACTCCCATGCACATAGAAAGCCTGTGTCAGAGGGGGCGGAAGCACAAAACAGCACTGAATGTTTCAGTAAGTGCTGCGAAGTTGCAGGTCCTGGAGAGAGGCAGCAGCAGTGACAATGGGCCACCCTTTGACCACTGCTATTCTAGGCAATTGCCTAGTTCACTTAATGGTGGTACCAGCCCTGTGGATACATGAGCACCCCCAATATTATCTCCTGCATTCCCCTGGTTTAGGAGCTCAAGCTCCATGTTGCAAGGTTCCTCCGCTACTGCTCTTGTCTCCCCCTGCAGCTTATTAGTTGGCTAAAAAATGTCAGACTAATGGGCTGTTGAGTAAGAATAGAGCAGCAGTATTATAGGATAGACAGGCTTCCCACTTTAGATCTACCATAGAGAGGGGGTAAATAGCCGAAAGATGTGCTGAGAAGGAATGAGCTGCTGACAGAGGAGCAAGGGGAAGGAAGAACGGGCTGAAAGATTGGTAGAAGACCTATGAGGAGGGCAAGAAAAGGGCTAAGAGGTGCTTGAAGAGAGGGAAGGCTAGCTGTAAAAGTGGTTACTGACTGGAATTATAATACTGTTGTGACAATGCTGAGGAGGATCAGAAAGATGGAATTCTAGCTGCAAAAGAATGAAGAACTAAGGAGAAGGTGATGAAGAGAGGGTGTAATAATGAAACTTTAGATTAGGGAGAAGAGTAGATAGGCTATGAGGACTGGAATAGAAGGATATGGGATGTGAGGGAAAAAGAGGACTGTAAGAAGGCAGAAGGGGATACACAAGCTTGGAGAGAGGGCTAGGAGTTTTGATAAGATGTGAGTGATGGGTTAGGCAAAAGAGACAGAGAATATAGCTGAGAAAAGAAGACTGGGAGAGATATATGCACGACAGAGAAGGAACTCAGATTGCAATAAGCAAGAGAAAAATTGAAAAGATACAGTAAAAGATACAGTAAATGACAGTAGGGCTGTCAGTTCTACAGCAATGGCTGAATGCAAAATAGCCGAAACATACTGTGGAACAGTATGAAACTGTGCAAGCCCACTGTCAGAAATATACAGGAAGGTAAAAACCTTTATGAGTATAGACAGTTAGGAGATAAGTATGGAAATACATATCTACCTATAAAAATATTTGGATACACACATATACGTATATATATATATATATATATATATATATATATGTATATGTATATGTATATGTATATAGATATATGGATAGATCTAAAAAGATCTAAAGGGCATAAGATATGCACAATTAGCTGACAGGCAGACACATCTATAGAGATGTATATATATATATATGTATATAGATATATATACCTGAGTATATAGGTTAAATGTTAAAGGAATGCTATCCAGTGAATTATCAGGATGGTTATATGAAAAAACAGAGGATAATAGTAGTCTGTAAACAGCAAGTCCGGAGTCCTGTGGAACTCCAGCATGGTAAAAGGACAGAAACACATGGAAGGAGATACCAGGTTGACCCACGTGAGGGACAAGGAGGTATCAGGTGTTTTTCAGATTAATATGTGTTGTCCTTTGAAGTAATAGGATACCATGGGGACAAGCTGCAAGAAAAAAGAGAGTATTCCTAAGGAATGGGAAAACTCCCAGACTTTCATTTGGAGAAGGCATATGTCCTTCTCCCTCTTTTTTTTTTCTTTTTTTTTTTTTTTAAAGATAGCAGGGTATGAAGAACCCCCACAGTCATAGGAGATGACTGAGGAAGCATTTTTCAACCATGATGGATAGTCATTCGAGAAACTTCATGCTCTCTAGCAAGGGCCCATAGTGGAAAGCTTCTCAGTAGGATTGCAGAGAGCATTATGCAGGAGAACTGGGATGTAGAACTGGCTGATGGAGAAAAACTGACAGCCACGTCCATTACGTGCCAAACCCAGAGATTGGAGATGGCAAGGGTAAAGTGTAAGAAGCCTGTAGTGAAAAAGATTATCCAAGAAAGATGTAGAAAAACTGTCTTGGAATCACTACTAAGGCAAGATAGGAGTGGTGGAAAACAATACTGGGACTTGTGGCAAAGTACCAGTAGGGAAGCAGTGGAACTCCTGCATGGGCAGCTACTGAATAGGGTAATAGAGAGAGTCGGTCTGTATCAAACAGAGATAACAGACTGAACAAAGAGAGCAAGCTGTCTTTGTCTGCAGAGCTGCCCAGAAAAAGAAAAGAGTTTATTCAGGAGAAGAAACGCTACAGGGAAAAGAAAGACAAGAAAAGTCTTTCAATGGTAGGGTACCACTCTTACAGGGGAAAACCCTGGCGAGAGTGTAGAGCTAGAAGCTGAAGAAGGACTTACCACATGGCAAGTCCATGGAAGGAAAACATTCATGCTGGCACAGAGAAACTATCATATGATAGTTGTTAAACCTCTCTTCTAGTCAGGAAGAGGTGGAAAACTCTGTAACTTATAGACATGAATAACCTGACAGTTCAGCATAGTGAAGAGTAAATGGATTTCCTGAGAAATAGGAATCTCTGAGTAGAGTTTGGAATGGAAAACAGTGAAAAACTTCTGCTGAAAGAAATTAACTGTAGTTATAAAATATTAATCAGAAACCTATGGTTACTGTGTTTATTCAGCCTGGCTAGAGTTTGGATTCTTCAGACCAGGGTGAGATTTCCCCTGCTTGGGGACATGCGAATGATGGGCAGGTGAAGAGGAAAACCTCTTTCTTTTAGGGAAAGAAGGTCTGGTAGGGCATTTTCTACCTGTTGAAGAAGGAGAGGGCTTAGGATGGCCCTCAGATACAGGAAAGTCAGTGGAGCAATGAGCAACCTGACGTAAGGACTCCCTATTGAAGAGATTTTCTCCAGGACAAGGAATATTACCCAGTCTTTGTTGTGCCCATCTATTCAAGTCTGATTCTTGGAGCCAGGCTTTACGACGTGCTCCTATGGCTATAGCAGAAGTTCTGCTAACAGACTCAAAATAGTCTAGGGAAGCACGAGAAAGAAACCAAGAGATATTTTGGCTAAGAGTAAGAAGTAAGGAATAGTCTACAGCCTTGGGCTGTGATAGAAAAGGAGTCAAAAGAGATAATTTCTTTGTGACCTCCTGAAGGGATAGGCTCATATAGAAAATATATGAGAGAATCCTTTTTGCCAGCATAGATGTTTGGAAGGTTTGACATCCAAAGGCATCCAGTAATCTAGATGCACGCCCTGGCGGGAAAGAAGAATGTTTTTCTTGCTTTTTACCTTCCTCATTGCTGATTTCACTACAATGGAATGATGAGGAAGTTGAGGCTTTTGAAATCCTGGAGAGGGGGGCACCTGATACAGAAGATCGGTTGCTGTAGGAGGTGAAGAAACCTTTAAAGGTTTTTTCCATACCTTCAGAAGATTCTGCAAATAGTGATGCAAAGGAAGCATTACATTTTCCTTTCTTGCAGAAAAACCCTGAGAAGACTCATAGCCAGGGATAGGAATATTAAGGAAGGTTGCCATGTCAAGGAGAAACTTCTGAAAAGAAGGATCTCCGATGGGAACCATCCCTGGACAGGTTAAACCTGAAAAGGAAGCCTGGGGACCGGAGGATATACCTGTCCGGTGCAGAACAGGAATTGTAATGGATGGATACTGGAACTGGCAATTATGAGTTGTCAGAAGTGCATCATCCATGCCCGGAATCGACTCTAAACTAGGCATAGAGAGGAGCGATCCAGGTGACAAAAGCATGGAAGGAGCTGGTTCCGATGATGCTGTAGGTACCGGCATCGATACCGATACCGGTAGCGAAGGCGCCGAAGCAGATATCGGAGACAGCTCAAGCGGTACCGAGGTAAGTAAAACTCCTTGGTGATTATCCTCGGTACCGTGTATGCGGAATCGGTAAACATCGGTTCCGAGACGCGTCGGTACCCAGTCATCTAGACTAGAGAGCGATTCCAGACTCGGCATCGAAGGGAGCGAGTCTATCGATGCATGTCTAGAGGGTACCGACATCGGTGGTGGTATCGGCGATGTTGCCGATACAGGAAAGTCGGTCCGGGTCGTATCGATCGGTCCCGAAGGTACCGAGAACGCCCGATGACGATTCCTGGTGAAGAGTGGATCACTCAACACCGGTGCCGATGCCGGGGTATCGGTACCGCTCGAAGCGGATGCCACCACCGAGCATGGCTCAGATACAGGAAAGTCAATCTGGGTCGTATCGATCGGTCCCGAAGGTACCGAGAACGCCCGATGACGATCCCTGGTGAAGAGTGGATCACTCAACACCGGTGCCAATGCCGGGGTATCGGTACCGCTCGAAGCGGATGCCACCACCGAGCATGGCTCAGGTATGTTCTGTAAGGGGTGAGCCCCAGGAACAACCCGAAACCCCTGAAATGCTTTGGAGCCCGAAGATTCCTGCCGGGGTTTTAATGCCAATGGGGTCTTGAGAGCAAGGCCGGAGCCGTCATCATGCTTGGCATTAGACCTACCACTCAAGAATTGGCTAGTCTTAACAGACTGTTTGTGGGTTACCTGATCCTGTAGAGAAGAAAACACCCGTGCCCGCACTTCGGGAGGGAAAACGGTATCGAGGGAAACTCGAAAGAGGGAAGTTCTTCTCCCAGTTTTGCAGCCTGAGTGTTCAGGGGAAAAAGGGTCAGGACCCAAACAGTTTAGACACCAGGAATTGGAGTCTAAAAAGAAAACCGTGCTTCCACAGTGAAGGCACTTCTTAGGAGACGAAGGCTCCATGGTGGCGAGGCCTTGTAGGCCCAAAAAATTTAAAGACAGAAACTGAGGGAAAAATCTCCCTGAGTTTAAGAAAAAGAAAAGAAAAATCCACCGGCGGTAGCGGTGGCGGCAGGAAAAACAGCCGCGACCACAAGAAAACAAGAAATAAAGAATTTGAAGAAAAAAGTTTCTGCGGTGACAGGACGACATCCTGCCGGCTCCGCGGAAAAATGAAAACTGAGGAGAGGCAGTGGAGAAGGCGGGAACGCAGTGCGCAGGCACGAGGGATGCACCCAAAAGCTTTCTGATTGGATGCTGGGGAGCATTCCCGTGCAGGCTCCGTCGGTACCGACGTACCCCATATGTGAAGACTCATTCCTGCTTGCTTGTTCCTGGAGATAAAAATAATGCATAAACTATACTTCCGGGGGCCAAATATCAGCATCTGTCCTCAGCACTGGAATACCCCAAACCCACTCTCCCCAACTCCACTCATAACATTACATGCATTCTTGGATTTCTTGACTGTTTGTCATTTCATTATTGATCTAAGCAGGTTGAAGTTGTCTACCATTTCTATTTCTTCTCCATCAAGGGTGAAATCATTGTTTTGCCAGTTGTCAGGATCTTTGTCTTCATGTGAAGGTGCAGACCCATTTTAAAACTATATTCCTTGATCTTGATAAGCACGTTTCAGATCATCTTCGGTTTCAGCCAGTAACATGGAATCATCAGCATAGCAAAGGTGTTGATGAGTCTTCCACCAATCTTCACACTTCGCTGGTCTTCACACAATCCTGCTTCTCTGAGGATTTGTTCTACATATAAATTGAACATTATGGGGAATGTATGAAGCCTCACAGTACACCTTTGCCAATTTGAAACCATTCTTTCTCCTTGTTGGATTCTAATTGATCAATGTAAAGGTTGTGCATGAGAACTATCAGGCGTTCTGGTATACCCATATTTAAGTGGCCCAAAGTATTTCATGATGTACACAATCAAAGGCCTTGCTGTGGTCAAAAACACATATAGTTATCTTTTTGGTATTCTTTCGTCTTTTCATGGATCCATTTTACATCCGCGATGTCTCTTGTTCCTCACCCTTGCTTGCATTTCAGGCACTTCACTCCACGCATGGTTGTAGTCTCCACTGAATGATCTCAAATACAAGATCAGGCCAACTGTGTGATAAATTTCCACAGTCAGTCAGATCACCTTTTTTCAGTATTAGCATTAATACAGATTTTTCTTTCCAGTCAGTTGGCCATTATATTGTCTTCTAAATTTCCTGGCAGAGACGTATAAGTATTTTAATAGTTGCTTCTAATTGCTGTAATACTTCAGTGGGAAAGGCATCAATACACAGTGCTTTGTTCTTTGATAAAGCTTTCAACGCTGCTTCACCTTCTTTCATCACCAATGGTACAGATTGAAATGGATCATTATATCCTACTCTTATCCTCTTATATTCCGTTATCCTCTTTTCTCCATTTATATTTATCTGTTTGTAAACCACTTTGATGTAGCAATTAAGTGTGATATATTAATTTAATTTAATTTAATTAACAGATTATTTATATACCGCTCCTTCCATTGATCAGGTGCGGTTTCCATATAACAACAATAAACAGTGTGGTCTGTTTTTACATATAACATTTGTAGCTAGGTAAATACAGTTAACAATTAACAATTAACAGTTAGTAAACTATGTACAGTTGAACATAATTAAACTATATACATTGTTATATAATATATTAAGTATTGCAATAAACAAACATTCGCATTGGATATAGCTTGTGCCTGATCAGAGTCCACTTACATCAGCAGTTGTGTATATGAATGGTGTACATAACCCATGACCCCAAATTTTCAATGATACCAAGCAACAGGACTAAGAATATATTAAGAAGCTAACCTACTGAAGAGGGCTTTAAACTAGATTCATTGGGGATGGGTGAAAAAAGCCCCCAGGTAAGTGAAACATTAACTACCTTTATAGAAAAAGGTAAAAAGGGCAACATCTGGAAAGCAGTGTGTATAAATGCCCATAGCATGGGAAATAAGATCCCAGATGGTGAGGCTTTAATGGGAGAGGCTGACTTGGATTTAGTGGCAGTAACAGAGACATGGTTCATGGACAACCATGACTGGGATGTAACTATACCAGGCTACACTTTATTCAGAAAGGAAAGAGTAGGAAGAAGGGGAGGAGGAGTGGCACTATATGTAAAAAATAATATTAAAGCTATGAAAATGCAGGGCTTAAAAGGGAGAGAGAGGAGGCATTGTGGGTTAAACTAGAAAGAGGGGAAGAGAAATCCATTTGCATTGGCGCGATATACAGACCTCCATCACAAGGAGAAGAGGTAGACGGAAAGTTAATTGAAGACATTCGCAGCATTGCTAGGAAAGGGGAAGTGCTATTGAAAGGTGATTTCAATATGCCAGATGTTGATTGGCACATACCTGGCTGCAGTATCACCTAGAAACAAGGAGATCCTGGACTCTCTACAGGGAGAACTATTCAGGCAACTGGTAACAGAACCCACACGTGAAGGGGCCATATTGGACTTGATGCTTACCAATGGTGAAAGTGTTTCTGATGTTATAGTGGGAGATCATTTTGCATCCAGTGATCACCAGATGGTGTGGTTCAGTATTAGGACTAGAGCTGATAAAATCCATTCAAAAGCGAGGTCTTAGACTTTAAGAAAACTAACTTTGCCAAAATCGGCCAATACTACAGGGAGTCGTTTGCAGGATCGGAACAGCTGGGGGATGTAGAAAAACAGAGGGTAAAACTGACAGGTAATATTTTAAGGGCAACCAACCTTTTTGTTAAAATGGTAAATAGAGGTAAAAAGAAAAGGAGACCGCTATGGTTTTCGAAAGCAGTAGCTGAAAAGGTGAAGAAAAAAAAAAGGGAGGCCTTCATGAAATACAAGAGATCACAGAGAGAGGAAGACAGGCATCTATATTTGGAAAAACTTAAGGAAGCTAGCAATCAAGAAAACAAAGATTCAAAAAGAGGAGGAAAGAGCCAAATGCAATAAAATGGGGGGAAAAGACATTTTTCAGATATGTTAGTGAGAAGAGGAAGGGCAAAAGTGGTATTGTCAGACTCAAGGGTGAAGGGGAGGAATATGTAGAAGCTGATGAGGATAAAGCAGAATTGCTTAACAAATTTCTGTTCTGTGTTTAGAGATGAAGAATCAGGAGGACCTCAGAAAACACCCACAAACAGGAACAGAAGCAAGGGGCAACTTGAACAATTTTCAAAAGACTGTTCATGAGAAACTAGCTAAACTTAAAATAGACAAAGCGATGGGGACTAGATGGGATACACCTGAGAATACAGAGGGAAACTTGGGGACATTCTAGCAGCTCCACTAACTGACTTTTTCAATGCCTCGGAGTCAGGAGTGGTGCCAGAGGACTAGAGAGAGGCACATGTGGTCCCTTTACACAAAAACAGAAGCAAGGATGTGGTTGAAAACTACAGACCGGTTATAGTTTAACTTCGGTGAGGAGTAAATTTTTGGAAGCGCTGCTGAAAAGAGAAAATAATGAGGTTTCTGAAGTCCAACAGATTACTGGATCCAAGGCAGCATAGATTCATCAGAGGAAGGTTTTGTCAGACAAATCTGATTGATTTCTTTGACTGGGTGACCAGGGAGCTAGACCGAGGGAGAGCCTAGATGTGGTGTATTTAGATTTTAGTAGAGTCTTTGATACCGTTCCACACAGGCAATTTATAAACAAACTGAGCACCCTAGGGATGGACCCTGAAGTTACTGCTTGGGTTAGAAATTGGTTGAGTGGGAGGTGACAAAGGGTACAGGTAAATGGAGCTCACTCTGAGGAGAAGGAAGTTACCAGTAGTGTGCCCCAGGGATCTGTCTTTTGTCCAATTCTTTTTAACATCTTTGTTTATGATATTGCAGAAGGGCTGTCGGGTAAGGTTTGCCTCTTTGTGGATGATACCAAAACCTGCAATGGAGTAGACACCCAGGAGGAAGTAGATAACATGAGGAGGGATCTAGCTAAACGAAGAATGGTCTAGAATTTGGCAGCTGAGATTTAATGTTAAAAAATGCAAGGTCACGCATTTGGGCTGCAGCAATCCAAGGGAGTGATATAGTATAAGGGGTGAAGTACTTCTGCCCACAAAATAAGAGCAGGACCTAAGCGTGATTGTGTCTGATGATGTTAAAGTAGCTAAACAGGCAGAAAAGGCGATGGCAAAAGTTAGAAGGATGCTTGAGTGCACAGAGAGGAATGGCCAGCAGAAGAAAGGAGGTGGTAGTGCCTCTGTTTAGGTCTTTGGTGCGAGCTCATTTGGAGTATTGTGTGCAATTCTGGAGACCGTTGGAGTCAGTACAGAGGGTGGCTACTAAAATGGTTAGTGGTCTTCGTTATAAAGCATTTGAGGACAGACTTAAGGATCTTAATATGTATATTTTTAGAGGAAAGGCGGGATAGAGGTGATATGATTGAGACGTTTAAATACCTCTGTGGCATAAATGCACAGGGGGAGAGCCTCTTTCGATTGAAAGCATGCTCTGTTACGAGGGACACAGGATGAGGGTGAAAGGGGATAGACTCAGGAGTAATATGGGGAAATATTTCTTTACGGAAAGAGTGGTAGATGCATGGAATAGTCTCCCAGTGGAGGTGATAGAGATGAGAACAGTATCTGAATTCAAAAAAGCATGGGACAAACAGAGAAGATCTCTAAAGGGAAAAAGGGGACTGTTGTAGTAATTGATATGGAAGGGCAGACTAGATAGGCCATGTGGTCTTTTTCTGCTGTCATGTTTCTATGTTTCTAAGCAGGGAGTGTACCAACCCTAGAGAAACACATCTCAATACCTCCTCTGGAAAAACATCTGACCCAATATTTAGATGCTGCATTTGGATTTTTTTAAGCCAGCCATGGCATTTAAATAAAATACATATATTCAGTGGCACTATCCAAATAGCAGCCATCACTGCATATACATATACATATTAGTTAGTTAGTTAGTTTGTGGCTCACATCTTTCCAGTAGTTGTTCAAAGAAAGTTACAATCAGGTACTGTAGGTTTTCTCCTGTCCCTGGAGGGTTTACAATCTAACGGGCCAATGAAGAAAAGATTAGCATGGCATTTTTCCAATACTTTTCCCATGCTAGGCTTGCTCTCTGATGCAGAAAATAAGCTAGTGCAGGAAAAATGCCCAAATCCCAACCACCTAAATTGCAGTGCTCTTGGTATGCAAATTGCTGCATAATTAATTGCACCCAATGTAAAAAACCGCACTGAAACTTAGCAGTTTTTTACACTGTTTCTTAACAATGGATCTTCACACACCAACTTTGGGCAGGTGTAAAAATCTCGCCAGGAGCAAAAAATATCATCTGAGGTGAAGTTTGACACTTCAACTCAGATGATCCAGGCACACTATCAGGGGGCCAGTGCCCACCCTGGACACCGGATCCCCTGAATGAAACAAAATCCCAGGTAACTCAGAGGCCCCAAACCCACCCCCCAAACAAAAATAATCCCTGGTGGCTCAGTAGCCCCTGAACCATTCCACCTCCTCTCCCAGTACCTTTATTCTGGGGCAAGAGCATTGCCACACCTTCCCGACCCTGCACCACCATCTTAAAAAATGGCAGCACCTGGCCCTACACGGTGTCATCCTAGGAAGCACCGAGCAGAGTCAGTCTGGCATATAAGGCAAAAAATGCCTTATATAGCAGAGTGACCCCCCACCCACCCCTGTTGTATCATGGGACAGCTCGTACTTTCCTTGATGCCTAGGCCATCTGAGGTGAAGCGCTAAACTTCACCTCAGATTACCCTGTTTCTCCGGGACAGCATGCAAAACTGCCTACTACCTCCCTATTAAACCCAATCAAACAATGACTCAACCATGATATTGACTGACTCAGTATTTCTTCCATCCATTGTTTCCCTTCTGATGGGTTGGCTCTCCTACTACCTGCTCAAAGATCACATCTCATAAGGATCCTAACAATTTCCCCTTATGCCCTGTCTGATTCTCCACATAAATCCTGAAAATCAACCAACACTATCCAAGGATCCTTCTCAGACATTCCAATAAATAAGCCACAAGACCGTCAATATATTCACCAGGCGAATGATAGACTAATACCAAATTACAATCTTTTTCCCAACCAAAAGCCACATATTCCACTCCTGGCAGATCTCGCCTTCACTCCAATATCCTTCCCATAAATCACACCAACCTCACTCCATCCCCATGTTTTCCAATCCTATCCTTATGCAAACACTTATATCTCCCAGGACACACTTACGATAACATTACTATATTCTTCTGCTAGACCCATGTCTCTATTATACATAAAATATCTAATTTATTATAACATAAGAAATGCCATATTGGGTCAGACCAAGGTCCATCAAGCCCAGTATCCTGTTTCTAACAGTCGCCAATCCAGGTCACATATACCTGGCAGGTACCCAAAGTCCACAGCTTCCACAATGCTCATCCTGGGGTAAACAGTAGATTTCCCGGGTCCTCTTTAATGATGGTTTATGGACCTTTCCTCCAGGAACTTGTCCAAACCTTTTTTAACCCCAGCAACACTAACAGCTTTTACTACATCCTCCAGTAATGAATTCCAGAGTTTGATTATGCATTGAGTGAAATAATATTTTATCTTATTAGTCTTAAATGGTTTACATTGTAACTTCATTACATGTTCTCTAGTCTTTCTACTTTTTGAAGGCGTAAACAACTGATCTATGTTAACCCATTCCACTCCATTCATTAATTTAGACATTTCTATCATATCTCACCTCAGCCTTTTCTTTTCCAAGTTGAAAAGCCCTAACCTTTTAAGCCTTTCCTCAAAGGGGTATCCTTCCATCCCCTTTACCATTTTGGTGGCTCTTCTCTGTATCTTTTCTAATTCAGCTATATCCATTTTAAGATACAGTGACCAGAATTGCACACAATAATCAAGGTGTGGTCGAACCATGGAATGATACAGAGGGATTGTAATATCCTTGGTTTTATTCTCCATTCCTTTCCTTATGATTACTACCATTCTATTTGCTTTCTTGTCTGCCGCTGCACACTAGGCGGAGGGTTTCAATGTATTATCCACGATGCTTAAATCTTTTTTCTGGGCAGTGGTTTCTAAGGTGACACCGTGCATCTTGTAACCAAAGTTTGGGTTGTTCTTTCCTAGGTGCATAACTTTGCACTTGTCAATATTAAATTTCATCTGCCATTTGGACAACCAGTCTTCCAATTATCAAGGCCCTCTTACAATTTTTCACAATCCTCTTGGGTTTTAACAACTTTGAATAATTTTGTCTCATCTGCAAATTTGATCACCTTACTTGTTATTCCCATTTCCAGTAATGAGTGAGGTGATCAAGCGTAGTTACTCACCTGTAACAGGTGTTCTCCAGGAGCAGCAGGAATCAGTCCTCACATATGGGTGACGTCGGCGCCGACGGAGCCCTCGCGGAGCAATTTTCCCCAGCTTTCAAAGAAAGCCTTTGGGAATTGCAGCGCGCATGCGCGCGGTCTCCTTCCCGCCCAAGGGTGCCATCTTAGCCAGTCTGATGACATAGCTAAAAGACAGCATAAAAATTTGCAAAAAAACTTAAGCAGATGATTGCAACTCCAAGGGAGGAGGGAGGGTTGTGAGGACTGATTCCTGCTGCTCCTGGAGAACACCTGTTACAGGTGAGTAACTACGCTTTCTCCAGGACCAAGCAGGAAGTCAGTCCTCACATATGGGACTCCCAAGCTTAAGGCTATCGGAGACCGTAAGCACAAAAATGAGCTCCCTCTAGCTCAGCGGCACAGAAGGAAGGAATCTTCACTGAATTATTACCCACCGGTAGCCCCCATCCGGGATGGAGGGTAGGAGTTGCTCAAACCTCGAAGAGATTTCGGAGAACTGCCTGTCCGAAAGCACTGTCCCGGCGGGACTCCCTCTCGAGGCAGTAATGGACCGCAAAAGTCTGGCTCGAAGACCAAGTAGCGGCCCGGCAGATGTCTGCCAACGGAACAGAGCGGAGGTAAGTCACTGACGTAGCCTTCGCCCGAACACAATGAGCCGTGACTCGACCGTCTAAGGAGAGTCCGGCTGCCCCATAAGCCCAAGCGATACAGTCAGCAACCCAGATGGACAGAGTACGCTTGGAGACCGGGAGCCCCAATTTATTGGGGTCAAAAGACACAAAAAGCTGAGCAGCTTTACGGTGCTCCCGCGTACGGTCAAGGTAGAAGTTCAATGCCCTTCTACAGTCCAGGGTATGCAGGACCATTTCAGCTCGGCTGGAGTGTGGCCTGGGAAAGAAGGTCGGAAGTACCACCTCCTGATTGATGTGAAAAGGGGAGACCACTTTTGGAAGAAATTTTGGGTGAGTCCGTAGGACTACCCTATTTTTGTAGAACCGAGTGTAAGGGGGATCAGACACGAGGGCCTGCAATTCACTTACGAGTCTAGCGGAAGTGAGGGCTATCAGGAATAAAGTTTTCCAAGAAAGAAAACGGAGAGAACAGGTAGCCATAGGTTCAAAAGGCGGACAGGTGATCCGCTGCAAAACCACATTCAGATCCCAGTCAGGTGCTGGCGGGCGCAGAGGTGGTTTAAGTAGAAGGAGACCTCGGAGAAACCTCGCTACGAGAGGGTCGCTGGAAAGAGGTCTGCCGTCCACCGGCACATGATGTGCTGAAAGAGCACTGAGGTGAACTTTGACGGAGTTGGACTTAAGTCCCAGATTAGAGAGGTAGAGCAAGTACTGCAAGATCACCGACACCGAGCAGGAGAAGGGATCCTGAGACTGCTGGGCACACCAAGCAGAAAAGCGACGCCATTTAAGGGCGTAGCATTTGCGGGTAGAAGGTCGCCGAGAAGCTAGGACAACCTCCTCCACCTCTGCCGGCAGTAGAAGGGGAGCAAGGACTACCCTTTCAGCAGCCAGGCCATCAGATGTAGAGATCTGAGGTTGGGGTGTAGCAGGGACCCCTGATCCTGTGTTAGGAGATCCGGTTGAAACCCCAGAGGGAACGGATCCTCTACCGCTAATTGCAGCAGGAGTGGAAACCACGGCTGTCTGGGCCAGCGAGGAGCCACCAGGATCATAGAAGCTTTGTCTCGGAGAACTTTGAAAAGAGTTCGAGAGACTAGCGGTATGGGAGGAAAGGCATACAGAAGGCTCTCCGACCATGAGAGCAGAAAAGCATCTGCCGCTACTCGAAGGGGATGCGGCTGACGAGAGCAGAAGCGAGGAAGTTGCCGGTTGAGAGGACTGGCAAAGAGATCCATCGTGGGGAGTCCCCACTTCAGAAAAAGTTTCTGAACTACCAAGGGATCCAGGCGCCACTCGTGCGGCTGGAGGATCCTGCTGAGTTTGTCCGCCAGGCAATTTTCTTGGCCTGGGAGATAAACTGCCTTGAGAAGAATGCCGTGGCTGATGGCCCAAGAGCAAAGCTTCTGTGCTTCTCGACAGAGAAGGAAGGAGCCCGTGCCTCCCTGTTTGTTCACGTAGAACATGGCAACTTGATTGTCCGTCTGGACAAGGACGGACTGGTGAGAAGTCAGGTGGGAGAAAGTCTTGAGAGCCAGACGGATTGCTCTGAGCTCCAGGAAGTTGATCTGCTGAGCAGACTCCCACATGGTCCAGAGACCTTGAGTACATGCCCCTTGGCAATGCGTTCCCCAACCCAGGAGAGAAGCATCGGTCGTCAGCACCTGAGCCGGCTGAGGTGACTGAAAAGGCATTCCGAGCACCAGGTTCGGCCGATGAAGCCACCACTGTAGAGAAGAGGCCAGCGGCCCGGAGACGCGCACTAAGTCGGCTAGGCCGCCCGTGGCTTGTTGCCACTGCTTGCGAAGGCACCATTGAGCATGCCGCATATTCAGGCGGGCATTGGGGGTCACGTGGACGGTGGAAGCCATATGGCCGAGTAGTCTCAGGAAGCGCCTGGCTGAGACCAGGGACTGGCTGCGAAAACGGCCGGCTAGGTCCATGAGCCGTTGAGCCCTGTCGAGAGGCAGGAAAGCTCGCGCCTGAGGAGTGTGCAGTCTTGCGCCGATGAACTCGAGATCCTGTGAGGGGAGCAAAGTGGACTTTGCGAAGTTTATGACAAAGCCCAAGTACTGCAGAAGAGTCACAGTGCGGTGTGTGGCATTGGTGACTTCCGGAGAGGACGATGCTCTGATGAGCCAGTCGTCGAGGTACGGAAAGACATAGAGGCCGTGAAGCCGGAGATAAGCCGCCACCACCGCGAGACATTTTGTGAAGACTCGCGGTGCGGAGGATAGGCCAAAGGGCAGTACTCTGTACTGGTAATGATTTCCTGCCACCACAAACCTTAGGTATTGGCGGTGGCTTGGGTGGATGAGGATGTGCGTGTAGGCATCCTTTAGATCCAAGGAGCATAGCCAATCTCCCTGCTGGAGGTAGGGCAGAAGGATTCCAAGGGTAAGCATCTTGAACTTTTCCCTCACGAGGAACTTGTTGAGGTTGCGCAAGTCCAGGATGGGTCTGAGGCCTCCTGTCCTTTTTGGTATTAGGAAATACCTGGAATAAAAGCCTTGACCTCTCAGGTGGTGGGACCGGCGTCGAACCGAAGAAAAAAATAGAAATAAATCACTAAAATCAACTTTTTCAGCGGGGACACGATGGGTACGTCTGTAGGGCTCCGCGGAAAAAAGAAGACTGGCTAAGATGGCACCCTTGGGCGGGAAGGAGACCGCGCATGCGCGCTGCAATTCCCAAAGGCTTTCTTTGAAAGCTGGGGAAAATTGCTCCGCGAGGGCTCCGTCGGCACCGACGTCACCCATATGTGAGGATTGACTTCCTGCTTGGTCCTGGAGAAAGTTTGTACTGTCCTGGATAGCATTTGTTTTATTCACTAAAGACCGCACACCGATTAACCCTACCTATACTTTCCCTCTTATTCTACCCATCCCTTTACATAGAAAATTTCTGTAATCCACCTTTCTTGTAACCCTTCCCCATTGACTGATCCTCTTTCCCCACACAAGAATAACAACACACTGTATATTCACAAATACCAATTTGAAAAAGAAAAAAATCCTACTGTATATACATTCCAGCCCACATACAACTGAGTATACAAAATTAAAACTTTGACCATCATATGCACAAATGAGTGCACAAAAGGATGTGGTCCTTTGTTGTACCCCTTCAGCAGAGCTCTGTAGGTTGTTGGGGTTTTTTGTTTTTTTTTAAAAAGGATGGCAATGTCTTGAACTGATAATGTCGATGGAAACCAGATTACAGAGTTTATTATTCCCAGCTCCTCCCCCACCCCATAGACGTGCCTAACACAAGAAAAAAATACATACATACAGTACTTAACATTCTACAGGAGAATTGGGTTGTTACAGGTTAAGTCTTTTTCTTCTGACACTTGCTGTTCACCTCATATGGTTGCATTTCATTTGTGTATAATATTTAAGATACTTGTGTATTACGATACTTTGTTGCCTTGATATTTAGGTTCTGTTATCTATTGTTTTTTATGCAAATATACTTATCTTTAGTTGCAATCCACCATGAGCAAGTATTTCTGATTGGAATAATATACATGTACAAAAATAAATAATCCTGAGATTCTCTCAATCACCCCTCTATCTGCATAACCATGACCAAAATTACCACTGCAAACAAAAACACTTGTCAGGTTACAGCATAGTTACGCACCTGTAACAGGTGATCTCTGTGAACAGCAGGAATTTAGTCTTCACATATGGGTATCGTCGGTACTGATGGAGCCCGCGCAGGAACGCTCCCCCAGAATCCAATAGGAAAGCTTTTGGGAGCATCCCACAGCACCTGCGTGCTGCCTTCCCGCCTTTCCCAACTGTCCTTTTCCAGTTGAGTTTAAAGCTGAGACAAAGAGAGAGGGAAAGAGAGAAAGAGAGAGAGATAGAGAGATACAACTCCTAGGGGAGGTGGGTGGGTTGTGAAGACTAAATTCCTGCTGTTCCCGGAGATCACCTGTTACAGGTGAGTAACTATGCTATCTCCAGGAACAAGCAGGAATGTAGTCTTCACATATGGGGACTCCCTAGCTGCAGATGCCAGGGAGAAGGCCCCAGAAGTTGTGTGCCCTTGTGAAAGGGCTCCACTTCCCCCCATGGATCTCTGGCATCCTACAAAGGATGGTGGGTAGGAGTTGATTAAGTAAGGAACAGGTGCTGAAGAACAGCCTGACCAAACAAGGCATCCTGGCGGGAGTCCTTGTCTAAGCGGTAATGGGCTGTGAAGGTATGGACCGAAGCCCAAGTAGCTGCTCAACAGATGTCGTCGATAGACACAGAGTGAAAATGAGCCATAGAGGCTGCCATGGCTCTCACATTGTGAGCTGTGACATGGTCTTCCAGAGGAAGTTTTTTACTCTCATAGGAAAAAGATATACACTGTGCAATGCAGTTGGACAGTGTTCTTTTGGAGACTGGAAGTCCCAAATGACTAGGATCAAAAGCAACAAAGAGTTGAGAGGACTTTCTATGTTGCTGTGTCCTTTGTAAGTAAAAGGCCAGAGCCCTTTTACAATCCAAAGTATGAAGATTCCTTTCTACATTTGAGGCGTGAGGCCTTGGGAAGAATACAGGAAGGTAAACTGCTTGGTTTAAATGAAAAGGTGACACCACCTTTGGCAAAAAGTGTGGATGAGTCCTAAGGACTACCTTATCATGATGGAACCTTGTATAAGGAGGATCAGCCACCAACGCTTGCAATTCACTGATGCGACGTGATGATGTGATTGCAATAAAAAAAGATGACCTTCCAGGAAAGGAATTTCAAAGAGGTAGTAGCTAATGGTTCAAAAGGCGGTTTCATGAGCTGCCCAAGAACCAGATTTAAGTCCCATGCCACCAGTGGTGGCTTAATGGGAGGCTTAGTTAAAAGAAGGCCTCTCATAAATCTCGCTATGAGAGGATGAGAGGAAATAGGTTGTCCATTTAGAAGCTTGAAAGAAGCTGCAATAGCACTCAAATGAACTCTCACTGAATTGGTCTTAAGCCCTGCATTTGATAAATGAAGGAGATACTCCATTAATGATTTCAGAGATATCGCAAGAGGGTTAAGACTCTTCTGCGAGCACCATATGGTAAACCTTTTCCACTTAAATGCATAAGAGCATCTTGTGGAAGGTTTCCTGGAAGCATAAAGGATATCCTTTACCTGCGGCAAAGATTAAGACCGTGAAGTTCAAGGCTTTCAGCAACCAGGCCCTGAGATGCACAGACTGGGGATTGGGATGCCACAGCATCCCGTCCTCTTGAGAAAGGAGATTTGGAGCAGATCCTAACTCCAGAGGCGGAGCTTGAGAGAGATGTAGGAGCAGAGGGTACCACATTTGCCGTGGCCAATGTGGAGCTATGAGGATCATATGACCTCTGTCTCTGAAGCTTGAACAGGGTTTTGGGAATTAGGGGAATGGGTGGAAAGGCATACAGAAAGTCCTGACCCCAATGGAGGAGGAAAGCATCCCTGGCCTGACAACCCTGAGCCGGAATTCTGGAACAGAACCGGGAAAGTTTGGCATTCAACAGACTTGCAAGGAGGTCTATGTACGGGGTTCCCCAAATTTGAAAAATTCTGGCCACCTGGTCTGCATGGAGAGACCATTCGTGTGGAAGCAGAACTCGACTGAGTCTGTCTGCCCAAGAGTTTTGAATGCCTGGAAGATACACTGCAAGGAGATGAATCTGATGCTCTCTGGTGAGGGCCCATAGTCACAAAGCTTCATTGCAAAGCGACAGAGAGCCTGTTCAGCCCTGCTTGTTCACGTAGAACATGGCTACTTGATTGTTCGTTTGAACTAGGACTGTCTTGTAGCTGAGCTGGGTGTGGAATACTCAAAGAGCAAGGAAAATTGCTCTGAGTTCCAGGAGATTGATGTGTAAATAGGCCTCCTGTGGAGTCCAGGTACCCTGGGTAGAAAGACCTTGCAGGTGGGCTCCCCAACCCACCTGTGAAGCATCTGTTGTTAGAGTGGCCTGGGGTGGGGGTTGCTGAAAAGGAGACCCCACCAAAAGGTTTTGGGGTGATTGCCACCATTGGAGGGACAAAATAAGGTGATCTGAGTTTGCTATTTTGTCTGACAGGCAACCTGACGCCTGAGTCCACTGAGTGGATAAAGTTCACTGGGCTGCCCTCATATGGAGGCAAGCATAAGGAATCACATGCACGGTGGATGCCATGTGGCCTAGCAACTAACATTTCCCGAGCAGTGAGGTGAGGTTTTAGCACTGCTTGGCAAACTAACTGCACAATGCGAAGACAGTGGGGCTGTGGAAAGGTAGGCCCTTCTCTGTCTGGTATCCAGCAGAGCTCCTATAAACTCTAGGGACTGACTGGGAGCAAGGTTGGATTTTGGGAAGTTTATGACAAGTCCCAAATACTGAAGGATGCGCATTGTGCGAGACAGAGCATCCCTGGCCTCTGGCTCTGAAGGGGCTCAAATGAGCCAGTCGTCTAAGTAAGGGAAGACGAATATTCCTAGGGTGCGGAGAAATGCTGCCACCACAGCCATGCATTTTGTGAACACCGTTGGAGCAGAGGCCAGGCCAAAAGGAAGAACCCTTGAAACAGAAAGCAAAGGAACTTTCGGTGAGTTGGATGGATGAAAACATGTGTACGCATCCTTGAGATCTAGAGAACAAAGCCAATCCTGACTCTGAAGGTATGGCAGCAGAGTTCCCAGAGAAATCATTTTGAACTTCTCTTTGAACAGGAATTTGTTTAATTCTCTGAGGTCTAAAATGGGTCTGTGTCCTCCTGTTTTCTTTGGAATAAGGAAATAGGGGGAGTAAAACCCTGTACCCCGTTGGGGAATGGGTACCTCTTCTATTGCCCCTTGAGCAAGGAGCACAGCGACCTCTTGCCCTAACTGGTCGCTGAGAGAGGTCTGAGAATTGAACTGTCTTACCATTGTAGGAGGGGGCATGCTGAGGAAATGAAGCTTGTACCCCTCTCTTACAATAGACAGAGTCCAATTTTCTGCTGTTATCTGATCCCATCTGGGGGCAAAATGACATAACCTTCCTGGGATAGTGGAGGGTTCTGGGCTGTTCAGGGCCAGGGAGGCAAAGTTCTCTAGACAGGAGTCAAAGCCCCTGTTGAGGCTGAGTCTGCTGAGCCGGATGAGGCTTAGCTGCTTTTGTCTTTCTTTGTCTAGGTTGTTGCTGCTGTCCGTTTTGGGCAGACTGACCTAAACGATGCCCCTGCTGGGTATAGGAGGGATAAAACTACTTCTTCTTACTGAAGAATGGTTTCTTATAGGATTTTTTTCCTCGCAGGATCAGCTGTAGATTTAGACAATCTATCCAAAGTGATATTGTCAGCATCAATCTCATTAGCTTTTTCCTGCCAATTCTTGCCAAAAAGAGATTCTCTCCTGTGCAAGGAATGTTCCCTAGTTTATCCTGTCCCCAAATTTCCAAGTCAGATGCCTGGAGCCAGGCAATCCTACGTGCACCTATGGCAATGGCAGAGGTCCTGCTTATGCACTCAAAGCAGTCAAAGGCTGCATGATTCACAAACTTGGAAACATCCTGGGCATGTTTGACAAGTGTGAGGTAATCTTGCCTTTTATCATCAGGAAGGAGAGGGCTTATAAGCTCTAAATCTCCTGTGACCTCCTTAAGGAACATTCCCATATATAAGATATAGGAACTGATCCTAGCAGAAAGCATGGAAGCCTGGAAGGTCCGACGTCCAAAGGCGTCAAGAGTCCTACACTCATGTCCTGGAGGATTAGATGCATGCCTTTTTGCACTCTTTATCCTTCTCATAGCCGATTCCACCACCATAGAATGGTGTGGTAATTGAGTCTTCTGAAACCCAGGACAAGGAGGAATTTGATACATGGTGTCGAGTCTTCGAGAGTGAGGAGAGGTGGTTAGAAGTATTTCCCACATCCTTACCCCTGTAATTACCGCAATTGTTTTGCACATACTGAATACCGCTGGGGTCAAAAATGACCTCACGACAAATTTTAATTGTTAACCATGAAAAATTTAAACTAAAGAGACAAAATATTATTCCGAATTAATTATTTATTATATGAAGGTTAAATGTTTTGAAATTTAATGCTTTATCATAAAATTACACGAAGAAGAGTTGCCATGAAAACAGTTTTTGCATGCACTTGATGAACACAGTAAAGTACTACAATCATTTGCATGAGACAATTTCTGAATGTTCTTTACAAACATTGCGCTTGCAGGAGGTGCAAACTATGTTGCTTTTCTTGCCTTTTTCTCTGGAACAGCAGTGACACCTTGCCCTTTTCTTTGGGATCCCGACATTGCAAACAGCATCAGTGGCTTCTTCAATGATGGAAGAAGTCTCGCTGCAATTACTCTGAAGCAGCTACTTCCCTAATTCCAAGAGGAATAGACAACGTCTGTACTTTGACTTGGACTGCCATTCTGGATTTAGTGACATCCAAACAATGAAGGCGTTCAAAGCACTGATGTCCAACATGTTGTAGAAGATTGTCACTGGCCAGCGTCTTGTCATTCGTTTTGTGGTATACATGCACAACATTTGATCTGCCTTATCTACTCCACCTTTACTAGAATTACAGTCCAAGATCATGCATAGTTTTTTTGTCTGGACGTGTGTTATCTACTAGTTCTTGATCATGCAAACTGCTCAGAAGAACAACCACTTTTCCTTTCTTCGGGCAATAGGAAACCAGAGTGGCGTCATCGCGAAAGGCAAACAGTGAAGTGAATACTTCTTGGCCCTTTGCTGTTACCAATTCTGGAGGTAATTCTTTTCTGTTCTTTCAAATTGTCCCCAAAAGTGTCATTTGTTTTTCTAGCAATTTCCGTGACAGGGATAAACTGCAGAAGAAATTGTCAACAGTAACATTTCTGCCAGATCGCGTCAATCCTTCAGTGAGTTGCAGCACAACCCTTTCACCCTGATTCTGTTCCCTGTTTTGTCCAAGTTCCCTTCCTGTATATACTTGAAGACGCAGAACATATGATGTTGCACTGTCACACAACATCCATAGCTTTATGCCATAATTCCCAGGTTTGCTGGGAATATACTGTCTCAACGGAACACGGCCACAAAATGTAAGCAGTTGCTCATCCACGGTAACATTTTCACAGGAACAAAGGCGTCACAGAGTTGCTTCCCAGGTATCAAAAATGTGTCCGATTGGAGCAAGCTTATCCACGCCTTGTTGTATCACACCTTGTTGTTCTGTTGGTTGCATCATCAAATCTGAGAGCACAAGAAATTTGCTGAAAACGGTTACGGGCCATATTTTTGCAGAAAACAGAATGACCATCTTCAAGGTTCCACAACTGAACTATGGATTCATTTCGTGACTTGTACACGCCTGAGAGGATCAGAAGTCCAAGAAAACGTTGAAATTCTCCATCTGTCAAATCTTTCCAGATGCTGTCATGTGTCTTCCTTGTTTGCTCGTCCACATCATGATTTCATTCAATAAGTTCTTCCTCATGAACAAGTGGAATGCTGCGAGAGGGCCATCAACATTTCGTACAGCATACCTTGTAGGACCTTGTTGTACGGGCATGACATTAGCTCTGGCGTATCTTCCTGAAGCTTGCTTTATAGGTTTCCTGTACCATGATGTGGCATCCTTAGATACATAGGCTTCAATGGCAACATTTGTGCTTATAGTTGATGACCTCTTAGCTCCTCTACAACCACAACTAAGATTCCTCACAGATGATATTGACACCGAGGACTCCTGCCTTCTTCCCCGTCCAGCACAGCCTCGACCTTTGCCTCGACCTGTAACTTGACTCTTTGCTGCAGGCGATGTTACCGGCTCAACATCAGTCTCACATTCACTTGGCGACCAACTGCTGTCGCCATCTGAATCATGACTGTCATCATCAGATTTATCGCCCGAACTTGGCCGATACCCTTCTTCGCTTGCTGAATATGCTGCATCAGACGACTCAGAGCCGTCACTGTCAGCAACTCGTTGCACTTTCGTTTTGACATCATAAACAATAACCTAAAATAAATAAACAAAGATAAATTTGAATAAAACGCAAAGCAGTTTTTACTATAGGTGTACAATAATCATGATGAACGAGCGGAAAGCCTTTAGATTTCATCGGAAATAATGAGAGAACGTATTATATCAATTACAGAAAATGTGTAATTTTCATAAAATAAGAGAACAACAAATAAATGATACATAATTAATGATAAATACCTTTGTCAGATCAAAAAATTCACAAAACTGCAAATTGTATCACGATCCAAACCGGACGTAAGCAACTGGGGTCAAAAATGACCCCACTGGTACTCTGTGCTGCAATTCATCACTAGTGTCACCTAGCGGATGAAAATTATTCCTCTCATGGCACAATATAAAGAGAATATTGACATGTGAAAAGTCATAAAAAGATTGCATTCTTGAACAACTAGTTTCTGAGATACGCGTTGTGAAACTTGCAATGGGGTCATTTTTGACCCCATCGGTACTCCCAGGGTTAACATGAGATCATGCAAGATCTCATGAATAGGTAAGGTAGCTGCCTCCTTGGGAGCTTTAAGGTATTGCAGGATTTCTAATTCCTTTGCCCTAGGCTCTTTTTCAGGAGCCACTGTGATGGAAAGACCTCGGGCCACATCTCGGATAAAATCCTGAAAAGACATATCATCTGGTGGAGACATCCTATGCTGAGGAGAAGAGGAATCCTCAGGAAGAAGTACTCTGGTATCGGCAGAGCTTTCAGAGTCTTCAGACTCATCCGAGGATTCAAAGTATCTCCGATCGGTACTGGTACCGTGTCTTGCACGATCACCCGGATCGAAGTCGGCATCAGAGTGGTCCGGTACGACTTGTCGATGCCGGATAGACACGCATGACTTGGTCCCAGTAGAATACCTGCCAATGTTGATGCAGTCGGTGCTGGTACCGGTTGAATCATCTGAAGCGGTTTCAGGGGCATCGAGGCCGTGAGAAGAGCTGCCAGACTGCGTTCAATAGCCAAGAATCTCTGGTCTATCAACGCTGCCGATGCTTGGGTATCGGTACCGGATGAAGCGGCCGGTACCCCAGAGCATGGCACCAGTAGTTCTGCCGAGGTTGAGGCCTCGAGAACCTCCTGGAGCCCCGCTAGTGCTTTGGAAGCCGAAGCCACCCGCCGGGGCAATTTTGCCGGTGAAAGTCCCTCAAGGGCAACGCCAGAGGCATCTCGATGTCTAGAAGGAGATCTACCCTTTGAGGACTGGCTAGATTTATGTTTAGTTACCTGAGATCCATGGGAGGAAGAAGCCCTGGAAAACGTCGATGCCATGGAAGCTGCATCGGAGGGAAAAAGGGTGCTAAGTTTAGCAGCTTGGTTTTGCCGGCCCCTTTTCGACATCATCCCACAGGCAACACACTCAGAAATAGAGTGGTCAGGACCTAAACATTTGAGGCACCACTCATGGGTGTCAGTGACGGAGATGATACCGCCACACTTAGAACACTTTTTAAAACCCGAAGCGGGTTTTTCCATTTTGAAGGAAAAAGCTGGGCCTAGTGCCCAAAATGGCGCGTGGCACCTGAGGAGAAAATTACTGCAAAGACTCCATAAGAAAGTTTTTGTTTTTAAGAAGAAAAGAAAGAAGAACCGGCGGTACCGGTGTAGCGTTGAGGAAAGGCAGACGTGACCACAAAAAAGAAGAATACAAGGGATTTTTTTCTGCAGTGACAGGATGTGCGACCTGTCGGCTCCGCGGAAAACGAAGAACTGGAGAGGGACAGTTGGGAAAGGCGGGAAGGCAGCACACAGGCGCTGTGGGATGCTCCCAAAAGCTTTCCTATTGGAAGCTAAGGTGCATTCCCACGCGGGCTCAGTCGGTACCAACGATACCCATATGTGAAGACTACATTCCTGCTTGTTCCTGGAGATTGTGACGTAGAAGCCTCTCATGAAGCTATGGAAACAGACAGAGATCTGGTGGAGAAAACCGGTACTGCAAGAGAATGCAGGATTTTCTCTTCAGAGAGAAAAAAAACACGTAGCTAATCAGGAACCACACCTCACCTTAGGGGTGGAGAGAAGCCAAGTCCCTGATTGGGCACGCCCAAGCAGGAGGCGGGCAGTGCAACACACAGGCAGCTTGTTAAGCAGTCAGAAACAGTTAGAGTTAGTAGGAGTTGAAGGAGGACAAGCAGAACAGGAAGAGTTGGAGAGAGAGCAACTAGGCAGCTGTGATCCACAGAGGAGCAGTTTGGACTCACGAAGCAAGTACCTGGGAGACTCAGGGGCAGTGAGAGACTTCTGGGAGCAGAAGGATTCAAGAGCACTGAGAGACCCAAGGATACAACCCAGGCTTCTAGAGAACCAAGCAGGACCTTGGAGCAGAAAGCAGAGGGACAAAGAATTCTCCTGGAGAAAGCCTCAGCACAAGGTACAGAGTGGGGTTGAAGCAGCTAGCAGCTATAACAGTGGGAAGACAGAAAGATTGAAGGCTAACTTTAAAAGCCAGAATAAAGTCAGAAAATACTGTGGCAGTTGGGTGCAGCCTGAAAAGTATTTAAGCAGCCCAAGATACTCTCATAAGCCAGCTGAAGCCTATAGCTTAGAAGCTAACAGAGAGAAAGCTGATAAGTCTTATTGCAGAGACGTGAGCCAAGAGAAACCTGACGGTTCTACTTTTAAAACCCTGTTTAGAAACTCTCCAGACCCCGCTGAAGTTTTAAACCCAGCACTTACGTTTAGAGATAAGTGGGGGAAGGATTCTTCTAACACGCTGAACTGTTGTCCTAGCAAAAGCAGCATTGCTAATTATCATGAGATAAAGGTCTTAAACAAACATTTACCTGAAGGAGGAGACCAGCTTAGCCCAGGAAAGACGCAGGCTGAATTACTTCTCAAAGACTTCAGGGAATTCCTTGAGAGCAGGGCAGTTTCTCCCTATAATTCAGCACAGCCTACAAACAGCTGTGAAGAGGAGATGCCTCTAGAATCTTCTCTACCGTTCACAGAACAAGACTGTGCAATGGACTGCTCAACATGTGTTATTGAGAAGGAGATTAATTAAATGCTGTAAAAGGTTATATGAAGAAATCTAACAAGAAGTTACCTTGCTGATTGTCATGCTGAGAAGCTTATGAGAAGTGAATAAGTTAAAGTATAATTGTCTGGATATCAAGAGCTTTGCTGTTTGCCAGAATTTGTTTCAGTTAATGAGAAGTCACATGACCAGTGAATGTGAATCCTGAAGCTCATGGACATTTAGCCCAGCAGTGCAAAACCTTGTATAAGTTTGGTTTCTTACTCTTGTTTTGTGCCTTAAATACTTCTTTTGCGTCTGTTTGCACTTGAACTGCAAAGCGGGAAATAAACCTCACAAAAGAAATTTCTTTGCCTGCCTTAACTACTTGAGCACACACAACTACAATCTCAACCCTGAAGGGCACCAAAGGCCACCTCCTACTTAAACCCTCAAAGTTCAGGTAGTGGGTGGGTGGCAAGATACAAAGATTCAGCATCAGGTAAAAGCAAGACATTTTACTTAATATGAAGAGCACACTTACTGTTCATTCTTCAGAAGGTAATACTGGCAGGAATAAAAGAAGGGTAAAATCTTATCCAGCACATGGATGACTGCTCTTAGATGTCTTGACTGAACAAGTAAACCCAGCAAAGGGATCCCTTCTGCACAAAACTTCTCAATTCTGTGAGAGAAACACATGGAAAAGAGAACAAGCCTTGTACATAGTTTACTCAATTTATTTTTTCTATACAGCATGGATAATAGCTTTCTTCCATTTCACCAGTCACACTGCAGCATTTCTCCAGATGCCCATTATCGATACTGTTCCCTAATGTAACAAGTAAAACTTCAAAATCACTTACTCTGCCATGAGAATCAGGTTATAAACATAGTCCCTTTGTAGGTATAGTTTCTGCCAATCATCCTAGTATCAAAGCACGGAAGACGGATATAGTGGTTAAGGAGAAGCCAGAACAGCATTGATACCCCCCCCCCCCAAACCTGGAACTCCCTCCCTGACCACATAAGAAACACCACCAACCTCCTAACCTTCCGCAAGCTCCTCAAAACCCACCTCTGTTACCATATACTTCGGTACACTAACAAACAGCATTTTATATACTGTCAGTGACCAAATTCCATAAAGAACGTTAAGTATATGTTGTTAAGTGCCGTCGAGTTGGAGTCGACTCATGGCGACCCTCTGGATAGTTATCCTAAATTGTGTTCGGTCTTCAGTCAGGCGGCTCATTGTTGACAGACTGGTACCCGTAAGTATATAGTTAAAGTTTAATCAAGCATACCCTGGTTCCTTTATTCATTGTACAAAGTTGTCTGTCCAATGTAAATATTGTTTGAATTTTTTAAAGTTCCATATAAACCCCACGAGGATCCTCCCTCTCTGCCCTGATGTTCAACATATACATGCAGCCCATCTGTAACCTCATCCGGTCTTACAGTGTTAACTACTTGATATAAATTGTTCCATGTACTATTGTACCACCATTGTATATAGTTAACCAGGATATCCTTCATCAGATAACCCTCATTGTATTTAGTTTCCCCTATTTCGCCAAGTTATACTTCCTGTTAAATGTAATGACCAGACATATGTAAATTGTCGGCTGTTTTTTGTTCAATGTAAACCGCGCTGATGTCTAATAGTGCGGTATATAAGAATTGTTAATAAATAAATAAATAAATAAATATATGCAGATGATGTACTACTTTACATGCCCTTCGACAGAAAACCCAGACCTCTCTCCACTGACAGACTGCTTTGATGCAGTATCCAACTGGCTCCAAACCCAGGACCTCAGAATTCAGCACAAGAAAACAGAGGTCCTGTTCATCACGAGGAATCAAAGCTTCATCACACCGCCCTATCTAAAGGTCAATGAAGCTGAACTACAGACCAAACCCACGATCCGGTACCTCGGAGTCACCTTAGACCAGCGCCTGGACATGAAGGTGCACATAAGCAACGTAGTAAGAGCAGTATACCATAAGATCCATACCCTCAGGCACCTACGCTTCCTGCTGGAACCGGATGACTTCCGGACAATCTATCAAGCGCTGATCATACCACATTTTGATTACGCCAATTCAATCCTGCAGGGTCTTCCTCAATCCACCTTGAACCCACTACAGCTCGCGATGAACGCCGCAGCGAGAGTTCTACTTGAAGCGTCCAAGAAAGACCACATCACGCCCACCCTGAAACATCTCCACTGGCTTCCTATACAGGGCAGACTCACATTCAAAACCTTGATGCTTACTTTCAAAGCCACCAATGGGCTCTCCTCCGCATCACTGGCAGAGCTTATCCAGATCACCCCCCCAACAGGTCCAGAAGATCGGTACTGGTCAACACTCTGGTAGTCCCGAAAGCAATAACCCAATGCACCCAGGCAACAACAAACAGAGCTTTCAAACTCTGCGCACCCAGATGCTGGAACACCCTACCACCCAGCATCCGCACAATCCCTGACCTAGCCCAGTTTAGGAAGGCATTGAAGCACTACCTCTTTCTCATGTACTATCCGGTAGACAGTGCTACAATAGCCCCATCCACGATCTAGACTGGGCGACAATTGAATCGTACCCTACAAGACACCCAGGATTACGACTAGCAAAATATGACCTCCCATGACGCCTAGATGTAAATAGTTACCCCAAGTTATCCAAGTTTTAGTACCTGTTCCTTGTAAGCACAGATCAGCCAATGCGTAAGTTTTATGTTTCATGTAAACCGCACTGATGTTGAATAGCGTGGTATAAAAGAAAATGTAAATAAATAAATAAATAAAATAAATAGACCGCTTTGACCCCTGTGAAAAGCGGTATATAAATTCAGCCAAATAAATAAACGCTATTTACTGGTTGCTTTTGTGCGTAAACTTAAATTAAACATGGAAATTACACTAACCTGGTAATTGTAGTTCCTGGAGGGTCCAGTTTAGTCCTCCACAATCGGGTAGTGCACCTCCTCCTGCAGCCTGGAAACTGGACCAATCAAATCTTCTGTAGTATATATGCAGACGGAGCTCCCAGAAGCCCCCAGTGAACTAGTAACAAAGCAAACTTAACGAAGCAACACATTAGAATAATAGAAAAACATGCCTATTTAAGAATAAAATCTTTCCCCTCAATAAGCTATCAGCCCCCTCCCCAAACGAGGAAGCCAGAACACTGCACCGTGCCGCTAACGACGCCCCGGTAGCAAAAAGACAGTCCACAGCCACGATCCCAAGAGAGCTGACTGATCGTGAAATAGAAGGAATAGCCCGTATAGAGAGCGCGACCGCAAAAAGGCAGAACGGAAAATAGGAAGCCGCTCTAGGACCAACCCGTTCGGGAAAGCGCGCCGCAAAAAAGAACCTGATTCTCGGGAGGGAAGGAGGACTAAACTGGACCCTCCAGGAACTACAATTACCAGGTTAGTGTAATTTCCATTTCCTGATCGGTCCTCCAGTTTAGTCCTCCACAATCGGGATGTAACAGAGCAGTCAACACCGGGCGGGACCTTGCCATCCGGCGCGCAGAACCGCCGAACCAAAACAGGAATCCCGAGCGGCCAACACATCTAAGCGATAGTGTCTACTGAAAGCATGCAACGACGACCAAGTGGCCGCCCTACAGATGTCAGCTGGCGGGACTAAGCTATACTCTGCCCAAGAAGTCGCCTGAGCCCTTGTGGAGTGGGCTCGGATCCCCTCCGGAACTGGCCGCTGCTGCAACAGATACGCGGATGCGATTGCTTCCTTGAGCCATCTTGCAATGGAGGCTTTAGCCGCCGCCTCCCCCTTTCGTGCACCACCGAAGAGCACGAACAAGCGGTCGGTCTTACGAAAAGATTCGGTAGCCTTCAAATAACGACGAAGCACACGACGCACATCTAGACAGTGAAGACCCGCGTCCGCAGCCCCTACAGAGTCCGAAGGTAGCACCGGGAGGAACACTGCCTGATTCATATGAAAAGGAGAAACCACCTTAGGCAAAAAGGAAGGAACCGGACGGAGAACCACCCGATCCTGGGAAAAAGACAAAAAGGGTTCTCGGCAGGACAGTGCTTGTAGATCGGAAATACGCCGAGCCGAGCAAATGGCCACGAGAAAAACTGTCTTCAGCGTGAGATCTTTCAGAGACGCCCTACGCAGAGGCTCAAAAGATTCGCGAACCAGGGCCCGCAGCACGAGATTCAAGTCCCACGGAGGAACGAAGATCCTGCGGGAAGGCCGCAAATGAAAAACCGCCGTAAGAAAACGACGTACGTCTGGATGAGACCCGAGGGGACGCCCCAAAACTTTGCCACGATAACAGGAGAAAGCCGCCAACTGGACTTTCAGGGAGCTAGCAGCAAGGCCCTTATCAAAACCGTCCTGAAGAAAACTTAAAATGACGGGCACGGAAACCGTCGCTGCACGGACTCCTCGCCGGGAGCACCAGTCTTCAAAGATCCTCCATATGCAAACGTAAGTAAGAGAGGTGGACGTTTTCCTCGCCCGCAGGAGGGTGGCAATCACCGCGGGGGAGTAACCCTTCTTTTTTAACCGAGCCCGCTCAATGGCCAAACCGTAAGCGAGAATCGACCCACTTGGGGCATCCACAAGGGTCCCTGAAGAAGCAGATCCGGCAACGCGGGCAAGAGCCAAGGAACACCGTCGTGCAGCCTGATCAGGTCGGCATACCAGGGTCTCCTGGGCCAATCCGGGGCTACAAGCAACACCCGACCCCGGTGACTTTCGATGCGTTGAACGACCCGTCCGATTAGAGCCCACGGAGGAAAGACATAAAGAAGACCGGACGTGGGCCACAGCTGAATGAGAGCGTCGAGCCCCTCGGACATGCGTTCTCGTCGCCTGCTGAAGAAGCGCCCCGTCTTGGCCGACTGAAACGTCGCCATGAGATCCATGATGGGCGGGCCCACCGATGAACTATCTGCGCGTAAACCTGCGGGTTTAGCTCCCACTCTCCGGGGTCTACCCGCACTCTGCTGAGAAAATTGGCCTGAACATTGTCTGCGCCCGCAATATGCGCTGCCGAGATCGCTGGAAGACGAGTCTGCACCCAATTGAACAAAGCCGTCGCCTCCGATTCCAGGGCTACGCTGCCAGTGCCCCCTTGGCGATTGATGTAAGCTACTGTGGTCGCATTGTCCGAGAGGACCCGCACCGGCCGGCCGAGGACCAGGGCTTCGAGGGCTAATAGGGCTAGCCGCACCGCCCGCAACTCGAGCCGGTTGATCGACCAAGAGGCCTCCAGGGGAGACCATTCCCCCTGAGTGAAGCGGGTTTCGCAGTGAGCACCCCAGCCGGATAAGCTGGCATCCGTTGTGAACGGAACCCAAAGCGGAGGCTCAAAGGGAATCCCCCGCGTCAGGTTCTCGGAGGAGAGCCACCACCGGAGCGATCGGCGAACCGTCTTCGGGCAAGGCAATCTCATGTTCAACGAGTCGAACTGGTTGGACCAATGACGCAGAAGAGCACTCTGGAGCGGACGCATATGGAAGCGCGCCCAAGGCACCACCTCCAGAGTCGCCACCATCGTGCTGAGGAGCCGAAGATACCACCACGCGGATGGAGCGGGCATCCCCCGGAAGAGGAGAATGAGACTCCGCAAAGCCAGAACACGGCGCTCCGGCAAACAAACCAAGCCCCGCGCCGTGTCGAAGCGTACTCCCAGGTATTCGAGCTCCTGAGTCGGACACAGACCGCTCTTGCGTTCGTTCACCACCCAGCCAAGAGATCGCAACAGAGCCACCACCCTGTTCGTGACCTGCACCGACTCTTGGATGGACTTTGCTCGAATCAACCAGTCGTCGAGATACGGGTGTACCAAGATGCCCTCTTTGCGTAAGGCCGCCGCGACCACTACCATCACCTTTGTGAAGGTGCGGGGAGCCGTGGCAAGACCAAACGGCATGGCCCGAAATTGGAAGTGGCCCCAAGGAAAAGCGAAGCGGAGAAACCGTTGATGAGACTGCCGGATGGGAATGTGTAGATAGGCCTCGGAGAGATCGAGGGACGTCAGAAACTCCCCTTGATGTACCGCGACAATGACTGACCGCAGTGTCTCCATACGGAAGTGCGGTACCTTGAGAGCGCGATTCACTCCTTTGAGATCTAAGATTGGACGAAGGGAACCGCCCTTTTTGGGAACCACAAAATAGATGGAGTAGCGACCGGCGCCTCTTTCCAAAGGAGGGACGGGAATTACCGCCCCCAGGGAGAGAAGCCGATTCAGAGTCACGCGGATGTCCCGCGTCTTTTGCTCTCCCTTGCTGGGCGACATAATAAAGGAATCTCGAAGCGGGCAGGCAAACTCCAGCGCATAACCCTCTTCGATAATCTGTAACACCCACTGATCTGACGTAATCTGGGCCCAAGAAGGAAGAAAATCACGCAAACGACCCCCGATAACCGGGCTTCCCTCCAGAGCCCGCCTCGCTTCATTGTGGCTTGCGATTAAAGGAAGAGGACGAGGAAGAGGCGGCTCCGGAGAAGCCTCGTCCTGCTCCTCTGAAACCACGAAACCCCTGAGAACGGGCTCCAAAGCGACCGCGCTGAGATGTCCACAGTCGGGAAGAACGAAACCTGCGAAAATCCCGAAACTGACCGCGCGCCGAGGGCGACGATCTAATGAGTTTAGGCTTATCTTCCGGCAGTCTACCACTCTTAGACTCACCGAGATCTTTGACCAAATTGTCTAAAGCCTCACCAAACAACAGCCTGCCCTTGAAAGGCAGCTTACTGAGGCGAGACTTGGAAGACCCGTCGGCCGCCCAGTTGCGCAACCAGATGGACCGACGTGCCGCCACCACGGAGGCCATACTGTTAGCCAAGGAACGGATCAAATCATAAAGCAGATCCGCCAGGTAAGCCGACCCGGACTCCATGCGGGTAAGTTCCAGCAACCCTTGTTGATCCAGGCCGGAAACCGAGCGCAGCCGCTGGGACCAATGTAAGCAAGCCCGAGCCACCCACGCCCCACAAATGGAGGCTTGTAGGGACAAGGCGTTGGTATCAAAGGCTTGCTTCAACAAATTATCAACCTTCTTATCCTGAGCATCCTTTAAAGCCGCGGCGCCTTCGACCGGAATGGTGGTTTTCTTAGTCACCGCCGACACCGCAGCATCTACCCGCGGCGACTTGAACAAGTCCTTGTCTTTGTCGGCCAAGGGGTAAAGACGATGCATGGTCCGAACGCCCTTCAAACCCGATCAGGTTGATCCCACTCAGATTGGATCATCTGCTCCACCACCCGGTGTACAGGGAACACCACCTGGGCGTCCCGGACCGCCTGAATGAGAGGGTCCTCTAGACCCTCCTCTTCCAAGGGCCGGGCCACAGCTAGGTTGAGGGTCTGAAGGGACTTTGTGATCAGAGGGACTAACTCGTCCCTACAAAACACCCGAATAATCCTAGCCTGATCCTCCGGTTCAGGGATCTCCCCGTCTTCCAACTCGTCAGCCTCAGTCTCAGGATCACCCGCCGCCTCATCAGGAAAACAAAGGGTGTCCTGATCCTGTTCCACAGCCCTGAACCGCTTAGCGACCGGCTGAGAAGAGCGCTGAACCTCCCCGGAGGAGCAAGGGTGGAAAGGCGCTGGCCAAGCCTCCAGAAGCTGACCGGATCGGCTCAAACGAAAAGCCTGATGCATGAGGAGAACGAAATCTGGAGAAAAATCTACAGGTGGCGCAGCCACAGGCGTATGCTGTAACTCAGGGCCGGACCCGTTGGACGGCGGTACTGCACCAGACGGGTGAACGGCCGACGAGGGAACACTCTCCGCAGCTAGAGGGGTGTCACCCGGGCCAGGCAGCTCCTTAAGTTCAAGTGAATGCTCCAGGTCTGAAGAGACTGAGGCACAGCCCCTGCAGATACCAGAGTCAGACACTGCACCCCTGCGTGATCCGCAAATCACACATTGTGGCTTGGCAGCCATCCGCTGACAAGTTCCCGCCAAGCGGAAGAAAAGGGAGCAGAAACAGGGAAGCCTAAGAGATTAACCCGAGGAAAATAAGTACTGATCTATAACTTTTTTTTTTTTTTTTTTTTTTATAAAATAAAATATTCCCTAGAATCCTTGAAGTGCCCTGAGCAAAATCGCCAGCCTAAAAAACCCCAAAAATGCCAGGGGAACCCGTGCACAAGTGTTAAAACTGGCCCCGAGAAGTTCTCTTTAGAGCTTCAAAATGGCCGCCGCACCTGAGCACCCGCGGTAAAAACGGCGCGAAAATACAAAGCAAACTGGAGAAAATGAAAAATAAAGAAAATAACCACAAATGAAGGACAAAATTAGAAAAAACAGAGTCTGAGCAGAGAAGAAGGAATCGAGACGTCAGGGAGCTGTCAGACCCGATGAAAACCGCAACTGAAGGGAGCTGCAGTACCCGAGGAAGGGAATAAAGTTAAAATGCCTACCAGCTCTGCAAACACCAAATGAAGCAGCCAGCAGCTCAGAGGCAACGGAAATGCTGGAACCGGTATGGCTCTTCCCCGTGCAGTCTAGGGGAGAGCTCAACCGTGACCGTCCAGACACACCGGGAGGAAGGCAGGAGCCCAATGCAGGACTGGCTTCACACACCGGGATTCCTCCCCGTGAAGTTTTTTTTTTTTTTTTAAAGAGATAGCTACCTAAGAAAGAAAAGGTAAGGAAGGAAAGGGATAAAACAAACCCCCAAAAAGACTAACTAGTGTTGCTCCCCCAAGTGTCACTAAGGGTGCCCAGGAAGGGCACACACGTCCTCAAGCTGCAAGGAGACTGGACACACTGGGGGCTTCTGGGAGCTCCGTCTGCATATATACTACAGAAGATTTGATTGGTCCAGTCTCCAGGCTGCAGGAGGAGGTGCACTACCCGATTGTGGAGGACTAAACTGGAGGACCGATCAGGAACATAACATTTCAAAGAGTGCAGTAATGCATTGGTTATGCTCATTTGTGACATTTTTATCTAAGAAGGAAAAATAACGGCATACCACTCCATATTACATATAATCTTGCCTTCTTTTTTTTTTTAGATATTTTTTGTATACCATTCCATGGAAGAGGTTTCATAAGGAGCCATGCAAAGTTACATGCCCTCTACATGTATACATTCTAGTATTTTGGTGATTTGTGTGTTAATGGGCATTTATGCACGTACTTTAGTTAGTCATGATTTTATAAGTACATGCTTCAGCCCGATGGCAATTATTTGCATTGCAATCAGAACAAATAAGATCATATTTGGGAATAAACCTTTCCACCTAGTGAGTCTATTAAATCCCCAAATTCAAGAAATCCCTTTCCACAATCTTATAAGAACATTTTTTTTAACCAAAAAAATTTTTGTCAGACTTTTCTTTAAGTGGATTCTAACATAGGGAAGAATCTTCAGATGAAACTGGAGGGATAGTTGGTCACTTAGACTGTGGAGCCTGTGATTTATGTTGTCAGACCATTGAAGGTGAACAATGGACCTGTCCCTCAAATAATTAATTGTTTAATCGTGACTAAAGTGATTTCACATGCACTACAATTTATGTTATGTCATAATTTGTCCCTGCCAGATGATATATATGCGAAGAACAAAGAGGAGTATGAAGGTTAGATTGCAGAAACATAGATCACGATTAGATACAACGAATAAGTCGGCACTGATGGTGCAACATTGTTTAGAAATAGGACACATCTTTGAATAACTGCGATGGAGGATATTAGAGGTGATCCCCCCATACTGAAGAGGTGGAGATAGCGACACAAAGCAGAATTATATGGAGAAATATGGACTATATTCCTTGAATGCATTGTAACCGCATGAGTTGAACACAGAAGTGGAGTGGTAGTCATTACTTTGATTTGAAAGCTGGAGTACTTTGGTGCAACATCGATGTGCCTTTAAAATTATCTCAGGAATATTATGTGCATTAATTTACATAGTACTTTTGGGGGTAGGATATACGAACATACTTTTGAAAAATCAAAGTTTTCCCCAAACCTTTTCCCAGGTACACCTCTGTTCACACTTGAGTGAAAGTATACAAATAATGGCTGGAAGTGTGTAGTGTTATCTCCATATTGGGTAGACAGTTTTGTTGGGGGGGGGGGTTTAAGTTCATTTCCAGGGCTATGACAAAGAAACGGCTTTGAAAACCACTCTCAATCTTTTTGGTTGTTTCTTACACATTGTTATTCAGTCTGAAGAAGTTTTCTTTTCTTGGCTATTTCTTAACTGCAGGCTAGACAACGTGCATACTGATTATTCTGGTGTTTCGTTTTCTTTTTTTCTTTGATAATCTGTATCATGCATACTCTCATTACTAACCTTAGGTTTCTTTAGAGTTGTCCGCAAATCAATTTAAAATCAAATTTTTAAAAAAAATCTTACATCTTAGATGCAAACCTATTTACGAGTTTTGTTTTCCCCTATCTGTTTGAAGAGGTCTTGATACACCTGCATGTGTAGTTTGCATGGTTTTCAGGAAATCTACAATGAATATGCAATAAACAGACCGACATGCAATGGAAGCAGCACTTGAAAATCTCTCTCGTGCATATTCATTATGGATATTCTGAAAACCAGATTAGCTAAGAGCTACTCCATAACTGGCTTTAGAGGTATCATTTTACGTAGTCCAAGCCACAATGCACTCATTCCCCGAGTCCACTAGAAGGTGAACTGCAACAGATCCACTAAGGAATAACTATTTGTTTATGTGATAATATGCATTTTGAAATTGTTTTTTCAATACTAATTTTGTAAACCATTTAGAATTTAATAGAGCGTATATAAATAAATAAAATAAATAAGATGTAGGGAATGACCTTCTATATATCCTATCTGGGGCCATATGAACCAAAACCTAACCAAAGTGACAACGGGGTCTGCACAAAAGGCCTCTGGACTCGTGACTTTGCAGAAATTGCTAGCTGCTTGTGTGTGCATTACTGAAAGAAGCCATTGTTCATTGTTCTCCTGCTGTGTACATGCCTAGGGACAGGACCTCCAATGCTTTTAGCCAAGGGACCAGCTTGGAGGACCTTGAAGATGCTGCAATATTGCAAACAGCCTGGGACCAGTGTTGTAAAACACCACATTACCCTATGCACCCATCTCTCATCCCTGATGGTACTCTGAACTAGACTACAAAATATCTGATTCATCTACAGGTAGCAATGAGCTCTGGACCAGCCATTAAAAGAAGGCCCATCTGCCTACATGAGGAACTAAGGACAGAGAGGAGTTCAACCAGTAGAAAGGACTTTTTCACTTCGTTCAGACTATAGCTATGTCTGAGCTAGGCAGGACAACTGTTTGGTTCCTGACTGCAAACAGCTGCTGCTGACTCTTCAGACTGGAGATTGGCACTCTGTCTGCCTAACAGTTGTATAGCTGGCTATCCCTTATTGGCTGTGGTTAGTCAGAAAAGCAAAGTTACTCATCTGTAACAGGTGATCTCCGGGAAGGGAAAAAGCGTAGTTACTCACCTGTAACAGGTGTTCTCCAGGAGCAGCAGGAATCAGTCCTCACTTATGGGTGACGTCGGCGCCGACGGAGCCCTCGCGGAGCAATTTTCCCCAGCTTTCAAAGAAAGCCTTTGGGAATTGCAGCGCGCATGCGCGGTCCCCTTCCCGCCCAAGGGTGCCATCTTAGCCAGTCTTCTTTTTTCCGCGGAGCCCTACAGACGTACCCGTCGTGTCCCCGCGAAAAAGTTGATTTTTCTTCATAATTAATCTTTTTTCCTTCGGTTCGACGCCGGTCTTTTTCCCGCCCGGACTCGCGACGCCGGTCACGAGTCCTCTCCTTCTTTTTCGGTTTTTCTGACTTAGTCAGTTTTCGTTTCGGTTTTTCCCTGGCAGCCCGGTCCTTTGACCTCGCCGGGGCCCTTTTTCCCCCGATGGCTGCCAGTGGTTTCAAGCGGTGTGGTCAGTGTGACCGAAATATGTCACTAACTGACACACACGACAATTGCCTCCGCTGCCTGGGCCCGGATCATGAAGAAATGATCTGTGGGCCTTGTGGCAAACTTTCCTCCAAAGCATTGAGAAGTCGGCGGCATCAGCGGGATAGAATCTTCGCTGACCCCAGCCGTACCCGGACCTCGTCGGAGGCCTCCGCGTCCAGGGGTTCCAGCTCGGACCGTCGCCGGAGTTCCTCCGCCAGGGGTTCTCCCTCCGGGGACCATCGACGGAAGGTGAAACCCGCGAGGACGGCGTCGGTGGACGCTCCTGGCTCCGCGAGGGCCAGGTCGCATAGCCCCGATAGCCGCCCCGGGTCCTTGGAGAAGGAGCACCTCACGAAGCGACCTCGCCTGGAGTTGGAGCTGCCTGCTCGGGTAAGTCCTGTGGTCCTTCTGGACTCGCCTCCGCGACAGCCGACGTCGGGCCCGACGCCGTCGGGGGCCGAGTCGGGGGCTGCTGGGTCACCTGAGCTCGGACTCAGGTTGACGGCCTTGGAGAGCAGACTGTCTGCCTTCATGGACCAGCAGCGGGCACTGCTCGCTGGCTTCGCTGGCGCCGGGAGGGACCTTGAAGCTCAGCCTGAAGTACTGCTGAACCCAAAACATCCATCCACTCGCGCCTGCACATCAAACTGAAAGTGCTGCGCAAAGGAATGTAGCGAGTACCAAGTCGCCACCCAACAACCTACAAATCTCCTCGACCAGCACTAAACGGAACTCCGCCCAAGACACCGCCTGAACCCTGGTGGAATGCGCACACAAACCAACCGGAACCACCTTACCCTTCTACCGGTAGGCTGATGCAATAGACTCCTTTAGCCACCGCAAAAACGAGGGCTTCGTCGCTACCTCTCCCTTCCGCCGGCCTCCAAAGGTGACAAACAACCTGTCGGACTTCCTGAAAGACGCCGTTCTACAGAGATACTTCTTAAGCACCCGTCGAACGTCCAAAAGATGTAACCGAAAACCCAGTAAGAGACACCATCTGGAGACGTGAAAAACCAAAACCACCTTTGCCCAAAAAGCTGGGATCGTGCACAACACTACCTTGCGACTGAAAAAGGACAAATACGGCTCCTTACCAGACAGCACCTGCAACTCTGAACTCCTCCAAGCGGAGCAAAAGGCTACCAGTGGGGGAAAGGACAAGACAAAGACTACTACCTGGGAGCTTACTGAGCCTTGACTTGGACGAACCGTCAGCCGCCCCATTCCCCCACCAGAGAGACCTCCGGGAGAACCCCAAAGAAGCCAATTATATTCGCCAGCACTCGAATCACACTATTTGCCACATAAAGCAAATCAGACTCTAGTCACTTCAACTCCCTGATCCTTTCCTGTTCCAGGCGAGTAGACTGCCGTAAATACTGCGACCACCGGAAGCATGCTCTCGTCCCCCCAGACTCCCCCAATGGGAGCCTGTAAGGACAGAGCAGTGCCCCCAACGATCGATTCAGTGAACCACCTACTCTCCTATCGCGTGCTAAAGAAGATCGCTAGGGCTCTCTTCCAGACAGTGAGTCCACACCTCCTGGAAGTGCAAGGTGTGCAACCACCCACGTAGTACAGAGGCCTGCGCCTGCTTAGTCTCAAAATGTCAATCAAGAACAGGCCAATTCAGGACAGCTGAATACGTTTTTTTGGTTTGTTTTTGTTTTTTACAAAGACATCTCTTAACCAAAAATTCCTTCAGCCGATGTTGAGAAGCTATTTCCGCGCCAACACAATGCAGCAGAAAGAACTTCCTATGACAGGCATAGAAATCCACAGCCTTCCCGCTAGAGGAACGCCCCATTCCGTCTGCCTGCCCCAAGCTGGACATTCCTTTTTTTTTTTTTTTTTTTTAAAGGTCAACTAGCCCCTGGTGTTAGAAAATACAGCTTTCCCATTCCGCAGTGGCAATGGCGTCAGCAAAGAAGAAGCCGAGAACCTGCAGCGAAGTTCCCATTATACCACCTGGTAAAGACTACACTTCTAGACCAATGAAGCAAAAAAGCATGCAAGAGTGCATTGTGTCCTGCCAGTAGCTGATCGAACTTATCATGTATGTCAGTACGGTTTCTTTCGGGATTTAAGGAATGCTCCGGGAGAATTCTTTGGGCAGACACCGATTCACCCTTTTAAAATTCAGAACCGGGCGAAACAAGCCTTCCTTCTTTGGAACCACAAAGTAGAGTGAGTATCAACCGTATTGGGCTGCCGGCACCGGCACCACCGCTTTAAGTTGAAGCAGCCGCTGCAGCGTTCCTGCGACCGCCTGAAACTTTTGCGGAGCTCTGCAGGAGGACTGGACAAAGGAATCTAATACAGGCCGATGGAGCTCCAAGGCTGATGCCAAGTAACGTGCAAGACATCCCGCAAACACAGCATATGATGTATGCCTTCCAGAATCTGAGCTGCTGCTAGCGCTGCGAGAGAACTAGCCTGGCTGCGCGCTTCTGGCCCCCATTAAGACAGGCGCTGAACACTAGCAGATACTCTCCGTACTGGAGAACCTCTGATAAATGGAATGGGAGCCAAAATAGCCTCAAAGGCCAGAATCCTATTCAGCGACCTCTCTCCGCTGAGCCGCCTTTTACAGAAGGAAAAGAAACCACATATAGCCAAAAGGAAGACATTACAAATCTACCGCCAAACCTTATAAATCAGACAAAGCCAAACTAAACGGGAATATTGTCCCTCAAGAAACCACAGAACTATAAAACCCCTCCCATAACATAATGCGTATGGCAGAGCATTCCACACCTGGGGCCTGGCCAAGGCGCTCACCCAAGCACCTTTTAGAACTGTCCAAGAGAGCTACCACCATAATTCCTTTTGACTTGAATATGTGTACAGCGGATCATAGCGCTATAGCACAGCAGCTAAGCCCAAATATTACCCTGCCATATCAACCGACTAACGCCTTATAGGACCTGCTATGGACAGCGGAAGGAAATTCTTGTAAACCAACATAGCTAGGCCCCTCTTTTTTTTTTTTTTCTTTTTTTTTTCACATTTCAGGAAATTGCACCCATCCTATGCACTCTGTTCTAATAGTGATTTTCCGTCTGTTATGTTCACTTACTACCTACCATTTGATAGGAATATGTAGTCAGAAGTTGGGATCCCGAGAGTTTTGGGCACGGCCGGGAAAGTATGTATAGGACTCCAAAAATCAAGCTCCAGCCACCTCCAATGAAATCAAAGCAGATCAGCTAAAATTACCCGAACTGCTGTTATAGCTTTGCAAAAGCTACCAGGCCCCGCTGCACCCCGCTTTCCTTCCCCCCTTATCCTGAGGGATTCACCATTGCAGGAGGCGTTGCTCACCCCCTGCCAGCCTGCTACATCTGCCAGGGAGCTGAAGAGCGAAATAGAGAGCAGAACTCCTGGAAGTAAACAAATAGCGTCCAGCTCGTGGGGTTCAGGGCACCAAAAGCCCCCGAATAAATCAACCATGTTCGCTCAAAATGAACAAGGCTCTCTCTCACTAGAGAGTTTCTTTTTCCTTTTGAAATCCTGCTCTAGAAATAGATGAGAACTGCCGGGGAAGGGCACGATAAGTGATCCCCCCTTAAGCTAGGAAACACCCAGGCACCTTGCAAATGGAGGTCTTAGAGGTTGCTGCCTGTGTGAATCTAAGGAGTAACACAATTTCGTATTTTACCACCCCCCCCCCCCCAGGGATGGGGGCCCTGAATACTATATGTGAATCATGAGCAGCTGTGGCTGTTAGGGCAACAGAGACCAACAAACGATACAGAAGTTAAGAGCTGCAATCTTGGTTATATAAACAGGAGTTGCAGCATTACAGAAAATAAGCAATCAAACTGCTGCATACACACAGTCAGAGAAAGGCCCCATTGAGTGCATCCGCTGCCCTCTGGTGGCCATAGACCTTAGCCCAGGCACTCCTTGATTGACAGGTAACTGCTATATACTTCTTTATATCCTAAGGATTCCTAAACCTGTCCCTGTGAAACAGGCCTTTGGGCCTGTCCTTCCTTTACAAATACCAGTTAGGGCTCTGCCCTGGAACCTAAAACTGGCAATTTGCCTAACATCCTGGGACTTAACAGATGCTCCTCAGAGACATGATTAGAAGGGAAGAACATGTGGAATCAATGCCACAACTGCTGTCCTATAAACGAAGAACAAACTCAAAAATAAAGAGGTCTGACAACAGTCCCCTGAAAGCTGAGGAATCCCCACGAGCCTCAAAAAACCTACCAACAAAAGAAAGAAACACTAGGCCCAAAAAACTAGCTATTCTGCCTGTTGCTTTCCTCACACAGGCATATCACTGCAACTCTCGCCATGCGGTCCAAACACCCAGAGAGAAAAGGGCCCCAAAAAAGGAGGCCTCAGCAGACCGACAGAGCCCAAAGGCCTTACCTGCAGGGCAGAAAGCCACACTGCCTTCTCCTACCACCTTGAAGTGCTCCGATCCTCAAACCGCGCTGATGCGCCTGGCAACTGCGGCGAGGACCGCTCAGCCGGTTCCACAGTGTAAAATTAAATCCCGCAGCAACGGAGAGACCCCATCTCACACAGCTGCAGTGCGGATGTACGGGTCCTGGAGCTCTCTCCCGTAGTCAAGGGAGAGAGATCCGCACCGGCAAATGCCTGCAGCAAGCAAAAATAATTGAGGAGGGAAGGCGAGAGCTGCTACAAACTTAAAGAGGCCGGCTCAAATTTAAAATCACTGTAAATAAGGATATTTGCTCCTAACTAAAAGGAACTAATCCCCGGTTGCCAATTAATCAAAGGCAACTGAATCAAAAATAAAGTTAAAGTAAATTAAAGGCAAAAATCAAAATCAGACTAGAATTTGCACACTAAATGCTCCTTATCTGCTCCCCCCAAGTGAGCCCAGGAGCAAGGCTGTCTACCAAACCAAATAAATCCTGCCGTTGAAAACGCAGCCCTCAAAATGGCCGCTGCCAGCATTCCCGCTCAAAAAAGCACACTCTCTCACCCCCCGCGGCAAGGCCCCGAGCACTCTGCAACCCCGGGAGCCGCCGCGAAGCCTCCCCTCCCAGTTTAAACCAGCTCCCCAAAGCAGATCTGCGTGGCTACTTACCACCACCGCCGATCCCGGGGGGGAAGGGGAGGGGGAGGGGAGTGAGGGAAAGGAGCCAATAGGACAGCGGAGCACAGCCTTTTTAACGGCTTCAGCTCCGGTGGCTCTCTGCTCTGATTGATCTGGGCACAACCTTCACAGGCTTCTCACAGCCCCTGCATCGCTGCTGCTGCAACTGCCCACCTTTCACCTGCTCCTCACCCCTTCAACGCGGGTTCGGGAGCAGGGAGGCCACGGATCAGCACTGTCTCCCCTGTGCTCGTTTAGACGCTGGGGCAATGCAGAGAGGGAGGGGGAAGAACTCCCTGATCCTTTAGAAACAAAAAATAAAGGTCCACAGACACAGGAACCTTTACAGCAGCAGCAGATCTGACATAAAAGAAAACGAAGTAACCAAATCAAAAAGGGAAAATAAACCAAAAGGAGTAAATTTCAAAAACCCAAGCTCTGCTTATTTGTTCTCACTGAGCCCAGCCCTGGGCTCAGAACCTCCAAGCTGCTTGGAGACTGAAAGTACAGGTGGAAAGGGGTGGTGTTTGCCTAGATATACCAGTGACATCAAAGCGATGACATCTTTCAGTCTCCAAAGCTGCTGGTGGAGGTTCACAACTCTATGGTTCCGGGACTGGACTAGAGGGACGCAAAGGAACAGCAGGAATTTAGTCTTCACGTATGGGTATCGTCGGTACCAACGGAGCCTGCGCGGGAACGCTCCCCAGCGTCCAATTAGAAAGCTTTTGGGAGCATCCCACAGCGCCTGCGTGCTACCTTCCTGCCTTTCCCAACTGCCTCTCTCCAGTTGAGTTTTAAAGCTGAGACAAAGAGAGAGAGAGGGAAAGAAAAGAAAAGAGAGATACAACTCCTAGGGGAGGTGGGTGGGTTGTGAAGACTAAATTCCTGCTGTTCCCGGAGATCACCCGTTACAGGTGAGTAACTATGCTATCTCCAGGAACAAGCAGGAATGTAGTCTTCACATATGGGGACTCACTAGCTACCGATGCCAGGGAGAGACCTCAGAAATTGTGTGCCCCTGTGAAAGGGCTCCACTTCCCCCCATGGATCTCTGGCATCCTACCGGGAAAGGTGGGTAGGACTTGATTAAGTATGGAACAGGTGTTGTAGAACAGCCTGACCAAACAAGGCATCCTGGCGGGAGTCCTTGTCTAAGCAGTAATGGGCTGTGAAGGTATGAACCGAGGCCCAAGTAGCTGCTCGACAGATGTCGTCAATAGACACAGAGTGTAGATGAGCCATTGAGGATGCCATGCCTCTCACATTGTGAGCTGTGACATGGCCTTCCAGAGAAAGGTTCTTACTCTGACAGGCCAAAGAAATACACTGTACAATCCAGTTGGAGAATGTTCTCTTGGAGACTGGAAGTCCCAAATGAGAAGGATCGAAAGCAACAAAGAGTTGGAAGGAATTTCTATGCTGCTGTGTCCTCTGTAAGTAAAAGGCAAGTGCTCTTTTACAGTCCAAAGTATGAAGATTCCTTTCTGCATTTGAAGCATGAGGCCTCGGAAAAAATACAGGCAGGTAAACCGCCTGGTTTAAATGAAAAGATGAGACTACCTTTGGCATAAAGTGTGGATGAGTCCTAAGGACTACCTTATTATGATGGAACATTGTGTAAGGAGGATCAGCCACTAATGCTTGCAATTCACTGATGTGACGTGCTGATGTGATTGCAATGAGAAAGATAACTTTCCAGGAAAGTAATTTCAAGGAGGTAGTAGCTAAAGGTTCAAAAGGCGGCTTCATGAGCTGCCCAAGAACTAGATTCAGGACCCATGCCACTGGAGGTAGCCTAATGGGAGGCTTAGTTAGAAGAAGGCCCCTCATAAATCTCGCTATGAGAGGATGAGAGGAAATAGGCTCTCCATTTAAAGGCTTTAAAGATGCTGAAATAGCACTTAAATGGACTCTTACTGAGTTAGTCTTAAGTCCTGCATAAGATAAATGCAGGAGATACTCCAGTAATGATTCCAGAAGTATCGCAGAGGGGTGAAGACCCCTTTGCGAACACCATATGGAAAACCTTTTCCACTTGAAAGCATAAGAGCGTCTTGTGGAAGGTTTCCTGGAAGCACAAAGGACATCTCTTACTTGTTGAGAAAGGTTAAGACCATGAAGGTCTAGGCTCTCAGCAACCAGGCCCTGAGATGCAGAGAGTGGGGACTGAGATGCCACAACATCCCGTCTTCCTGAGACAGGATATCTGGAGCAGATCCTAACTCCAGAGATGGAGCTTGAGAGAGATGCAGGAGAAGAGGGTACCACACCTGCCGTGGCTAATGTGGAGCTATGAGAATCATGTGGCCTTTGTCTCTCTGAAGCTTGAAAAGGGTCTTGGGAATTAGGGGAATGGGTGGAAAGGCATATAGGAAGTCCTGACCCCAATGGAGGAGGAAAGCATCCCTGGCCTGAGAACCCTGAACCGGAATTCTGGAACAGAACCGGGGAAGTTTGGCATTCAATGGACTTGCAAAGAGGTCTATGTCCGGAGTTCCCCAAATTTGAAAAATTTTTGCTACCTGGTCTACATGGAGAGACCATTCGTGTGGAAGCAGAACTCGACTGAGTCTGTCTGCCCAAGAGTTTTGAATGCCTGGCAGATACACCGCCAGGAGATGAATTTGATGCTCTCTGGCGAGGGCCCATAGTCGCAAAGCTTTGTTGCAAAGCGACAGAGAGCCTGTTCCCCCCCTGCTTGTTCAGATAAAACATAGCTACTTGACTGTCCGTCTGAATTAGGACTGTCTTGTAGCTGAGCTGGGTATGGAACACGCGTAGAGCAAGGAAGATTGCTCTGAGTTATAGGAAATTGATATGTAAGTGGGTCTCCTGTGGAGTCCAGGTGCCTTGGGTAGAGAGATCTTGCAGATGAGCTCCCCAACCCACTTGTGAGGCGTCTGTTGTTAGAGTGACCTGGGGTAGGGGTTGCTGGAAAGGGGACCCCACCAACAGGTTTTGGGTTGACTGCCACCATTGTAGAGACAAAATAAGGCGACTTGTGTTTGCTATTTTGTCTGATAGGCAGCCTGATGCCTGAGTCCACTGAGTGGATAGAGTCCATTGGGCTGCTCTCATATGGAGGCGAGCATAGGGAACCAAGTGCACAGTAGATGCCATGTGGCCTAGTAGTTGTAACATTTCCCGAGCAGTGAGATGAGTTTTTAACACTGCCTGGGAGGCTAACTGCACAATGCAAAGGCAGCGGGCCTGTGGAAGATAGACCCTTGCTTTTCTGGTGTCCAGCAAAGCTCCTATAAACTCTAGAGATTGAGTGGGAATTAGGTTGGATTTTGGGATGTTTATGACCAGGCCCAGATACTGAAGGATACGCATTGTGCAAGACAGGGAAAATCTGGCCTCTGACTCTGATGGGGCACGAATGAGCCAGTCGTCTAAGTAGGGGAAGACGAATATTCCTAGAGTGCGAAGAAATGCTGCCACTACAGCCATGCATTTCATAAACACCCTTGGTGCTGAGGACAGGCCAAAAGGAAGCACCCTGTATTGGTAATGCTTTCCTTGAAACAGGGGAACAGGAAGCGAAGGAACCTTCGGTGAGTTGGATGGATGAGAACATGAGTGTACGCATCCTTGAGATCTAGAGAACAAAGCCAATCCTGACTCTGAAGATATGGCAGCAGAGTTCCCAGGGAAATCATATTGAATTTCTCTTTCAACAGAAATTTGTTCAGTTCTCTGAGGTCTAAAATGGACCTGTGTCCCCCTGTTTTCTTTGGAATAAGGAAATAAGGGGAGAGTAAAACCCTGTACCCTGTTGGGAAATGGGTACGTCTTCTATTGCCCCCTGGGCAAGAAGTAAACTGACCTCTTGACTCAACTGAGTGTTGAGAGAAGTCTGAGAATTGAACTGTCTTACCACTGTAGGAGGGGGCATGTTGAAGAAATGAAGCTTCTACCCCTCTCTTACAATGGAAAGAGTCCATTCTTCTGCTGTTATCTGCCCCCATCTGGGGGCAAAATGACACAACCTTCCTGGGATGGTGGAAGGCTCTGGCCCGTTCAGGGCCAGGAAGGCCAAGTTCTCTAGATGAGAGTCAAAGCCCCTGTGGAGGCTGAATCTGCTGGGCCGGTTGAGGCTTAGCAGTCTTTGATTTCCTTTGCTTTTGGGGCTGCTGTCCCTTTCGGGCGGACTGACCTGCAGAATGCACCTGCTGGGTATAGGAGGGATAAAACCTCTTCTTTTTAGAGAAGAATGGTTTCTTGTAGCATTTTCTCCTTGCAGGATCAGCTGTAGCCTTGGATAGCCTATCCAAAGTGGTGTTAGCATCCAGCTCATTAGCTTTCTCTTGCCAATTTTTGCCAAAGAAATGTTCACTTGTACAAGGGATATTCCCCAGTTTGTCCTGTACCCAGAGTTCTAAGTCAGATGCCTAGAGCCAGGCAATCCTACACGAGCACCTATGGCAATGGTAGAGGTTCTGCTTATGCACTCAAAGCAGTCAAAAGCTGCATGATTAACAAACTTGGAAAACATCCTGGGCATGTTTGACAAGTGTAAGATAATTCTGCCTCTTATCATCAGGAAGGAGAGGGCTCATAAGCTCGAGATCTCCTGTAACCTCCTTAAGGAACATTCCCATGTATAAGATGTAGGAACGAATCCTGGCAGAAAGCACAGAAGCCTGGAATGTTCGACACCCAAAGGCATCCAGAGTCCTACATTCACGTCCTGGAGGATTAGATGCATGTCTCTTTGCACTCTTGATCCTTCTCATAGCTGACTCCACCACTATGGAGTGGTGTGGCAACTGAGTTTTTTGAAATCCAGGACAAGGAGGTACTCAATACATGGTATCCAGCCTACGGGAATGAGGAGAGGTGGTAAGAGGTGTTTCCCACATTCTTAACATGCGATCATGCAAGATCTCATGAATAGGCAAAGTAGCTGCCTCCTTGGGAGCTTTAGAATATTGTAAAATCTCCAATTCCTTTGCTCTGGGCTCTGTTTCAGGAGCCACTGTGATGGAAAGACCTCTAGCCACCTCCCTGATGAAATCCTGAAAAGATATATCCTCTGGAGGAGACATCCTACGTTTAGGAGAAGGCGGCTCCTCAGAGAGAAGTACTGCAGCATCGACAGAGCTGTCAGAGTCCTCACAGTCATCCGAGGATTCAAAATATCTTCCGTCCGGGTGCTCTTGTAAAGCACGATACTGGTACCGATCGAAGTCGGTACCGGAAGGGTCCGGTACCGGCCTGTCAATACCGGAGAAAATAGCATGACTCGGTGTTGGAAGCACACTCACCGATGTCGATGCTGTCGGTACCGGTACCAATATCGGTGCCGGAACCTGTGTCGATACCAGTTGAACTGTCTGAAGCGGTACCGAAGGCACCGATGCCGCAAGGAGAGCCGCCAGTCTGCGTTCAGTAGCCAGGAATCTCTGGTCAACTGACGCCGTCGATGCCTGGGTGTTGGTACCGGACGAAGCGGCCGGTACCCCAGAGCATGGCACCAGTAGTTCTGCCGAGGTTGAGGCCTCGAGAACATCCTGGAGCCCCGATAGTGCTTTGGAAGCTGAAGCCTCCCGCCGGGGCAATTTTGCCGGTACAAGTCCCTCAAGGGCAACGCCAGAGGCTTCTCAATGCTTGGAAGGAGATCTACCCTTTGAGGACCTGCCAGATTTATGTTTGGTTACCTGAGATCCATGGGAGGAAGACGAAGCCCTGGAAGACGTCGATGCCACAGATGCTGCATCGGAGGGAAAAAGGGTGCTAAGCTTAGCAGCTCGATTCTGCCGACCCCTCTTTGACATCATTCCACAGGCAACACACTACGAGATGGAGTGGTCAGAACCTAAACATTTGAGGCACCACTCGTGAGTGTCGGTGACAGAGATGGTACCGCCACACTTGGAACACTTTTTAAAACCCGAAGCGGGTTCTTCCATGTTGAGGAAAAATTGGGCCTAGTGCCCAAAATGGCGCGTGGCACCCGAGAGAAAAAAGGCTGGAAAATCCAAAACATACCTTTTCTGCCAATATTTCCCAGACAGCAACTGAACTAGATATCCCCTCCAAGAAATGACCCAATCTAGAAATGCCCTCACACTGCAGTGTAGATAGTTTATGTATATAGTTAACCCAGTTATCCAAGTTTGTACTCCTGTTCAATGTAAAACCTGACAGTTTGTCGTTATGGTCGTTTTGTTATGATGTAAACCGCGCTGATTCTAAATAGCGCGGTATATAAGAAACTGTAATAATAATAATAATAATAATAATAATAATAATAATAATAATAGAAAAGTTTGTGGATTTTTTTTTTTTTTATTTTAAAGAAAGAAAGAAAGAAAGAACCGGCGGTACCAGTATAGCGTCGAGGAAGGCAGATGCTACCACAAAAAAGAATAAAAAAATATGGGATAATTTCTGCGGTGACAGGAAAACGACCTGCTGGCTCCACGGAAAACTAAGAACTGGAGAGAGGCAGTTGGGAAAGGCGGGAAGGCAGCACGCAGGCGCTGTGGGATGCTCCCAAAAGCTTTCTAATTGGACGCTGGGGAGCGTTCCCGCGCAGGCTCCGTCGGTACCGACGATACCCATATGTGAAGACTACATTCCTGCTTGTTTCTGGAGATAATTCTTTGTTAGTATAAATGCTAGTCAGATTTTTATAGCTGAGTGGTTCTTAGATTTTGTTAGGGTTTGGTATAAGTTAACGTATATAAGTTCCTGAAGTTAGAACTTACAATATTTGTTTCATAAGAGCTTTGCTAGCTGCAGTAATAATTGCTGCTAAGAGATTATATATAAATTGCTTTATTTTCTAAGTGCTGGCACACTGTTTTTACAATAAAAATTCACCATCTGCCACTGCATCAGTCCTGTCATTATCAGTAGTTTGTAGAATATGAGGGACAGATATATGGGATGACTCCTACACAATATATCATTACAAACCTCTTATTAGGTCTTGTCCTTTGTGATACCCACCAAAACTATTTTCTGAAAAAACAAACTTTAATAATAATAAATGAGGCTACAGAAAAAGTTAGAATGGGACTGGCTCAGACTAATCCCATTAGAAAACTTAACTATAAGCCTCTTCAGGAGCTCACTAATTAAAAGTATGAACTTTAAGTTTGTTTTTACCTGTGACCTACTGTTGTGATTGCCAGTGCAAGGTAACAGCCAATGGGGACTCCAGCTTTAACAGCCTTCAGCAGAGGGTGAAAGGTAGAAGAGTCAGTCATGTCAGGTACAGAGCTGGAGTGAGAAACTGCAGACCAACTCCTTTGGGGATATTGATCATTTCTGTGTAGTTTCAGTCTCAGAACTAAGTCCCAAGCCCACTGATTAAAGGAGGTTTCTGGTATCTGTCCCAACCGAACAACACTTGCCAAGTAAGAAACCTAAATGTATTTGCCAAAAAAAGGGACGACAAGTGAATCAAACCATATGAGCAAGAAAAATGAACAAATCAAGAAATAGTGTCACTGCGTGGTTTGGTGTGTACAGGATATTTCTGTATAGCCACCTAAAAAGTTTTCCAAGAAAAATGCTCATTTTAAGGGTAATTTTACAACATTCTGCCTAAGTTGGGATAAAACAGCAGAAATCACAGCTCGATTGAAGCTACTGACATGCATGCCTGAATAAGCAGGAGTAAATGATGATGTGTAAACTGAGCCTTTAACCATGCTCTGCACAAACTCTGTCCCAGACCATACCTACACTCGGATCACAGAAATATGTGCTTGGTCACTGTGTGTCCTTTGTGTGCATAACTCAGTAATTTATAAAAGCAGTTTTATGCACGGGAAGAGTTTATAAAATTATCCTATTTATGCCCGTTTCATAAACATCAAAAAACAAATAGGGTCCCAGCTTCTGACCCCCCTCAGATGGAACTTCTTGTCAGAGGGGAGTCAGAAGCAGCAGGCCATGAGTGTCAAAGCTTGGCTTTAAGAGTGGTATAGAAAAGACAAGCACTTTGGTACCTGAAACAATGCTTACATTACTAAAATAATTGTAACAATAACTGTATAGAATTACTGCTGTTAAACATATTGAAGCTTTAAAAAGTCAAAGCATAAGAAACTATGTCAGCATTTTTGAGTCACTCTATTTCTTAGCTCATTCTGCTACATTACTTAGCATGGACACCTCTCTCATTCTAATACATTAGTGTTATTCAATGAAAACGAGTACTCTTGACTGTAATTTATCATTGTCTAAAAAAAATGCAGTTACTCACCTTAGAAGGTGTTCTCTGTGAATTGCAAGAATAAGCCCTCACATATGGCTGACATCACTAAATGGAGCCTGTACAGGAACACTCCCCAAGTTTCATAGGAAGCTTTTGGGCACTCCATCGTGCATGTGTGCCTGCTTTCCCGCCCGCTGGAGCCATCTTTACCTCAGTATGATGACAAAGCTTAAAAAGAACAACTCCATGGTGAGATGGGAGGGTCATGAGGACTTATTCCTGCTGTTCACAGGTAACTACTCTTTCTCCGTGAATAAGCAGGAATTAAATTATCGCATATGGGACTTCCCAGCTACAGACTACCGAAAACGGTAAAAACAAGCCCAACGGGGCAACTAAACAGGAGAACCAGAAGAAACAGCATGAACAGGCCCTCGGACATCAACATCAGGAAGACTGTTACGGTAGCCTGGATGAGCAGAAGGGCCAGTGGGAAGGAGTTGCATCTAAGTCCCAAACAGATGCTGGAGTACGGCTTGGCCAAAGAAACTATCGTGCCAAGAATCCCCATCCAGACAATAGTGGGCTGTGAAGGTGCGGACATAGGACCATGTAGCAGCTCTGCAAATCTCCACTGTGTAGACCGAGCACAAGTTTGCCACAGAAGTGGCCATAGCTCAGACATTATGGACTGTGACATGACAGTCAAGGTTCAGATAGGCTTGTACATAAGTGAAGGAAATGCAGTCCGCCACTCAAATGGATCGTGTAGGTTTGGAGACTGCCATGCCCAGCCTATTGTGGTCAAAGGAGACAAAGAACTGGGTAGAACACCGATGGGCTTTCATCCTTTCCAGGCAGAAAGCTAAGGCACGTTTGCAGCCCAACGTGTGCAGTGTGGCCTCTACTCTTTTGGCGCGAGGCCAGAGAAAAATGTTGGGCAGAACCAGACTGGTTAAGGTTAAACGAAGAAACCACTTTGGGCAGGAAATGCAAATGCGTCCACTGGACCACTCTGTTCTGATGAAATATTGTGTAGAGTGCATGTGCCACCAGGGTTTGCAGCTCACTAACCTGGCGGGTAGAGGTGACCGGCACCAGGAACACAACCTTCCAGGTCAGTAATTTCAGTGCATAAGAGGCTAGCAGCTCAAAGGGGGCAGAGAGGAGCTGCCCCAGAACCACACTGAGATCCCACGCCACAGGCAGGGGCCTGACCAGGGGGTTTGGCGAGTAGGAGACCCCACATGAGACAGGCCACAAGCAGGTGCGCAGATATGGACTTGCCATCTAGCCCACGATGGTATGTCCCAATCGCACTTAAATGCTCTTGGACAGAATCTGACTTGATGCCAGAGTTAGAAGGGTGTAGGAGATACATCAGTAACATCTCTACCACGCAAGAAGAGGAGTCCAGAGCCCTGTCAGTGCACCAGAATCTGCACCATTTAAAGGCGCAGGAATGGTGTGTGGACTCTCTATGGGATGCAAGGAGGATTTCTTCACCTCCATAGGGAGACTGAACTCTGAGACGACCACCTGCTCAGCATCCAGGCCATGAGGGCCAGAGACCGCACACTGGGATGAACCAGCATTCAGTTGTCCTAAGAGATGATATCCAGGGCTCAGCCGAACTGGAAAGGCTCCTGCTGAGGGAGCCGAAGCAGCAGGTGTAACCACAGTTGCCGGGGCTAATACAAGACAATGAGTATCATGGTGCCATTGTTGGTATGGATTTTGAACATCATCTTCTCTACTAGTGGAATTCAAGGGTATGCGCATAGAAACCCCCAATCCCCAGTCCAGGAGGAAGGCATTGGAGGCCAGCCTTTTGCTGGATGCCACCCTGGTGCAGATGCGATTTCCCTGAGCTTTGTGTGGAGTGGAAAATAGGTCGATTTCCGGATTGCCTCACATCAGGAAGATGCGATCCACTACCCTCCTGTTCAGGTTCTATTCGTATGGCTGGAGGACTCTGCTGAGATCGTCTGCCAGAGCACTGAGCTACCCCGGTGGGTACGTCACCCTGAGGTCCATGCAGTAGGTGACAGCAAACCTCCACCTCTCAGCATAGCAGGTCCTGTGCCCCCATTTGTTGATATAGAAAATTGCCACTTGATTGTCCGTCTGAATGAGGACTATATGGTTGGTCAGTTGCATCTGGAAAGCACAGAGAACGTTTGCAATGGCCAGGAGTTCCAGGAAGTTGATCTGGTGCAGGCTCTTCTGCTCCGAACAGAGGACCTGCATACGCAGACCATTGAAATGTACTCCCCAGGCCGGCTTATGGTTATATTTTACTTGATATATGCAACATTGCACAGCAGTCTATGCGGTGTACAATAATTAAAAAGAAAAGAAATGAAAGGAACTCCATAGTGTAGACAGACAGCACAGGAGAGGTAGGAACAGCATAGAAAAGATAGGCAAGACATATGCATGGTAAGTGTCCGATGAGGTGGAGGGGACTGGAAGGGAAATCCCTTGAGCAGGTTCTGCAGCTGACGCCACCAGTAGACAGAGTCGACCATACAGTTGACAAGAGGCATGGTGACCGCTACTTTGTCCCTGAGGCACCCTGTGACCTGGTGCAATTGAGTGCAGAGGGTTCAATGTGCTTTGTGCATCTGTAGATGGGCCAATAGTGTGTCATGCACCATGGAGGCCATGTGACAACTGCAGCATTTCTCAAGACATGGTGAATCAACTGCACTGGATGGCCTCTACCACCTCGATAAGCCGCTGCGAGCAGTCCGCTGGTAAGAAGGCCCTGGCTCAAGTGATATCAAGAAGAGCCCCAATGAATTCCAGCTGTTGAGAGGGTTGGAGGTCTGACTCTGGATAATTAATGATGAAGCCCAGATGCTCGAGAACCTGAATGATAAGATGGGCCAACAGCTGAACTTCATCCAACATGGCGCCCTTTATGAGCCAGTCATCTAAGTAAGGGAAGACGAAGCCCCCCCAGTGTCTGGAGGTAGATAGCAACTACTGCCAGGCACTTTATGAAGACCCTGGGGGCTGACCACAGCCCAAAAGGCAGTACACGGTACTGAAAGTGTTGTCCTTCAGCATGAAACTGAAGTACTGCCTGTGGCGAGGATGTATGCGTGTACACATCCTTGAGATCCAAGCAGCCGAGCTAAGCATCCTTTTTGGAGGTATGGAAGCAGCGTCCCCAGAGAGACCATCTTGAATTTCTCTCATACTAAGAAGTGGTTGAGGTTTCTGAGATCCAGAATGGGTCAAAAACCTCCGGTCTTCTTGGGGGACCAAGAAATATCAATAGAAGACTTGTCTTGCCTGTTCTGGTGGTACCAGTTCTATGGCCAGCAGGGCATTGACCTCCTGCAGAAGACTGTGGTGATGTGGGTCGAGGGGGTATTCTCTGGGAAAGAATGGGGGAAAGAATTGGGCAAAATGCAACAGGTAGCCGTTCTGGGCAATCTTTAAAGTCCAGGTGTCTCTTGTTACCAAGGGCTACCTATGAGCAAAGTGAACCAGCCAACCTGCGGGGGTACCTCTCTGGACAAGGGGAGACTGGCCATGCTCCTTAGGAAGCAGTCAAAAGCCCATCCCCAGCTTGGCTGCAGGACAGGCTGAACCTTCTGAGGCTTGGGGCGGTGTTGCTGGCACGGGCCTCGTGCTTTCTGCTGGGCAGGCTGAGAGCTCTGGTAGCCATGGTAGGTCCGAGTAACTCAGGTAATACCTGTGTTTTTTACACAGATAAAAAGCCTTCTTACCCACAGACTTCTTTTTAGAGGGATCTGTGGTCTTCCTGGAGAGCCAATTCAGGACTACTTACTTTTTTGCTATCTCACCGACTTTATCCTCCATGGGTTTTCCGAACAGGTTTTCTCCCCAGCAAGGTACAACCACCAACTTGTACTGGACCCATTGTTCAAGGTCCGAAGACTGGAGCCAGGCCAGACGGCAGGCAGTGATGCCTACAGCTGCCATCCAACTGACCGATTCATGGGCCACCCTGCTCATGTATTTGGAGCAGCCTCTGCCCCACCCATGAAGATCTGAAGTTTAAGGTGTTCCAGGGGTATGAGGGCAGAGAACTCATTGACGTCTCCATGATGTCCTTGAGGAACATGGCAATGTACAGCTGGTAGGATAAGATATGAGCCACCATCATGGACCCTGGATAGTATTGCCTCCCAAAGCCATCGAGGGTGCGAGCCTCTCTACTCAGTGGAACTGATAAGTAAATCTTGGAACTCTTTATCCAGTGCATAACAGACTCCATCACCATGGAGTGGGGTAGATGAGACTTTTAGAAGCCGAGGCTTTTTTGTACCCTAAACATGGCATCCAGTCTCCTGCTGATGACAGAGACGGACATGGGGTTTTCCGACATGTGGAACAGGAGACATTGCAAGATGCGGTGCACTGGCACCATGACTGCAGTATCTCGAGCTCCTCAGCTCTCGGTTCCTCCTCGGCCTCCAGAGGGAATGGAAGGGATTTTGCCATATCATGGAAAATTCCTGAAAGGAGATGCCCTCTGGCAGAGGACTCTCTATATGATATGCCCTCCCCCCCCCCCTTCTGTACTCTAGCCATTCCTGGAACCCAGGCCTTGCCCAGCATCAGGGGCAATCGGGTCAGAGATCGGATTCCACCTCTGTTCTGATCACCATTTTTCTAGTTAGTGTCTCAGACGCTGATGCCCTAACATGACAGTATCAAGTCTCGAACCCCAACGACCCCGACTGAGCGGCGGAGATGCCAGGAGATGACCAGCCATTGGAGTCTGACTCAAATGGCTAGGAGACTGAAGAGGAGTCACCAGCCTCAGACAGGCACCGGGATATTCCGTCAGACCCAACGCCTGGTCTCCTCCTGGCATCTCCGCCGCTCAGGCAGGGTCGTTGGGGTTCAAGACTTGATGCCGGCATGTCAGGGCATCAGAGCCAGAGACACTAGCTGAAGAAATGGCAATCGGAACAGAAGTGGAATCCGATCTCTGACCCGACTGCCCCTGAGGATGGGCAGGGCCTGGGTTCCAGGAATGGCTAGAGCACAGCAGGGAGGGGCCCATCAACGGCATCGAGGTACCCAAAGGCATAGGGGCCACCATGGTCTGGGTTGTCAAGAATGCCGCTATGCTCCTCTCAAGGGCCTGCAGGCACTCAACCAGCACTGCCATCTCTTAAGTCATTACTGCCTGGGCAACAGCCTCGGCCACTGACTCCGGCGTCGGGAACTCCTCAATGATCACAGCATCAGGAGATTGCCGGCGGACCTCCAAGGCCTTGGGAGGCAAATCCTCCTGCCAGGGCAGCTTACCCGGCCACTCCAGCAATCGCCCTTAGAGTTATGTTGAGAGGGGCTTCGATGCCAGTGCCCATGGGATTTCTCCCAGCCCTCGGCATCAGCCCTAGACTTCAACAAGACAGAAGACCAGTCCTTGTGGGAGCCCAACTCATGTTCAAAGGACAACCTCTGGTCCACGGCACCATGGCCCCTCGGCTTGGAGTGAGTGTGTGCACCGTGTGATGCCGAAGCCTCGGCGAAGCCCCTTGAGGGCATCAATGCCGATGTTGGCACTGAGAACGCTAAGTCTGACAATCTGAAGAGAGATTCACACTGTTTCTCATGGTTCTTCAAGCCCTTCCTTGTCATCTGTAATACAGATTACAAGTAGAGGGCTAATGGTCGGGCCCAAGGCATTCAATGCATCAATTATGGCAGTCCATTACTGAGATGGTGCGGGCACACCAGGTGCATTTTTTAAACCCACTGGCCGGTTCAGACATATCAGGAAAGACTGCCACTGCCTAATCAAATGGCTCCAATGTCTCTGCAAGCCAGGAAAATGTGCCAGAAGAAGACCGCGCACTGAAAAAGAAAAGAAAAAAATGACACAGCGTCGATCGAATCAACACCCCTGACGACAGGTGAGAAGGCAAAAGACTATAGAAATCAAAAGAAAAAACCCACAATGGATCACAACTGGTAGATTTTTTCCAAAGCAGTAGGATGCACGTCCACTGGGGCTCCGTGGAAAAGAGAAGGCTGAGGTAAAGATGTCTCTGGCATGCGGGAAGGCAGGTGTACATGCATGATGGAGCTCCCAAAAGCTTCCACCTATTTGTGAGGACTTACTTCTTTGCTTATACTTGCTAATTTATCTTACCTAACTGTAATATGAAAATCCATACTCTTGTCTGATATCCAAAGTTATACATATACAGAGACAGCTGGTGTATGTATAATTTCACTATCTGTGTAATTTCAAAAATTATACAAATAGTATCAAGACAAAATCTGACTGAAAGCCTGATAAAATAACAGGGGGACAGTTTTAGGGCAAGTGAGGGCAGGCTTAAAAATTTTCCAGATAGTGGCTGAATACTGCTGCTATCTGGATCACTTATCAATTTAATTCAGGCTTGCTGATCACACGGTGTCAAAGGGCAGCTTAACCCCCTAATAGCAGTACTGCAAGCCAACTATCAGCAAGCTCTGGCACATATTTTGAAGATGAGTGTCCAAAGATCATTCCTGCCATTCATCTACCCACCAGGGAGATCCTTGATAAAGGCTAAGAGACGATGTCTGACTGGGACATCGGGGGAAAAGGGATGAAGGTATGATGTGTAAGTGCATCCAGAATTAGAAGGGTAAATTTTTCCAGCAGCAATCCCTTTGAGAGAACTCTCAGGAGCATCGGAACAATGCTCCCAGGGAAGAAAGATAATACCAGCTCAAAAGTAGCATTATCTTTCTAGAATAATACAGCTTGCAAGGTTCAACACAAACTGTATGGTTGGTTTTGCATAATGAGATGCTTGGAATACAGTTGCATGCTCTATATCTCACTATTACGTAGCATGCATTGTGCTAAAAAAAATCACGTGTTAAAGGTAAATAATATGCATTAAATGGCAAAATCTTGTTATTCCCTTAACACACATTAGTAAGTCTGGTCTAGGTCAGCAACGAATCAGCAGTTTTCGATGTCCTCTAGCAGGTTTGGTTTTCAAGACATCCACAATGAATATCCATTGTCTGTATATATCTGGTCTACACCCAGTCCACTTAGCATATTTGTGGTTACTAGACCTTGCTGAAGAATTTGAGGACTAAAGCCAGATATGCTGAAGGGCTGGATTCTCCCACTTAGTGTCTGTGGGAAATATGCTTAGAACATGTGGTACTAAATTCAATAATTATTACAGTGAACCAAGTTCTGCCTTCACTTATGAAACAGTGCACTCAAGAGAACAAAATAGGGGATGAAAGTAGAATACCTGCTTGATGCTTTCTGATATTAGTCCGCCATAGGGCTTTTCAGTGATGTATTTCTGATATGCTTCTAGAACCATTAGAGCAACTTCAGTATGCAGGGATGACTCAAGATGCTGCATGTTCTTTTATGAAAGAAAGAAAAAAAAAGAAATATTGTATATGTTGATGCCTCCCAGTCAACAGCATAAATGAAAGTTATTACCAAAGCAGGTTATTTTTTATTTTTTTTACAAAAGCAACAAGTAGTTCTTAGAAGTCTAGGTAAGAAAGAATGGTTGTTTGTTTCTTTTTCTAATTCTAAATGGTCAGACCTTTTGTCTTTATTTACATTTCTTTTCCAAGTGCTTCATAAAACATGCATTTATAAAACTGAAAACAAAATAATCAGCAATGGACAAAAAGGGGACATTTTACTTCCCAGATTATGTCCTTTCCTTGAGTTCTGCTAAATTTGTCCAGACAAGTGGGTTGTGTTCCTCTACCAGCAGATGTGGAGAGAGAAAATTTCCAGAGGCTTCTTATGACATCATCAAGTCATGAACAGCCCGTAATTATAGAGGCATAATCCAGTATTCGTATCCAAGCATATGGCCAGGAAACTAACCTCACACAACCTCAGTGAAACTAAGGCTAGTAGAACTTAAGGAGAGAAAACACAAAAAGGCAAGAAAGTAAAAACAGTCCTTTATTAACTCGGCCATGTAGTGGTCTCAGTTTCGGGGAAGCCTTCTTCAGGGAGTAACTTGCATCAATAAGGATTGAATTTAGAACCAAATGCTGATCAATTGATCCAATGACCTTTGCTGGATGAAGCATTCAACAACCAATGCACCTGAAGTGACGTGCTTCATTCAGCAGAGTGACGGTCATTGGATCAATTGTCAACATTTGGTTCTAAATTCAATCCTTATCAATGGACAAGTTACCCCCTAAAGAAGGCTTCGCTGAAACTCAGCCGTGTAGGGGTATCGGTTAATAAAGGACTGTTTCTACTTTCTCGCCTTTTTGTATTTCCTGGTTGCCAGCGAGTAAGTAGGTGTTTGTTTTGTGGACTTAAGGAAAGAACATTATCTGATAAGTAAAATATCACCTTCTATAATCATCCTGCTAGATCAGTCCAGACAAGTGGAACGTACCAAAGCTACAACTCCACTGCAGTGGGATGAAGACATGGCAACTTTTAAAGACCTTTGAGTCAAAGGCCACATATGCCCGAGCGTAAACATCCAAGCGGTAAGCGATACCCATGTTGCCGCCCAACAAATGTCTAAGGGGGCTAGTGCGTTATGCTCCACCAACAAGGATGCTTACACCCAAGTGGAAAACGCACGCAAACACTCCAGAATTAGCTATTTCCACAACAGATATGCAAAGGCGATCGCATCCTCAATCTAGCTCCCCAAAGTAGACATAGCCACCGTGCCATCTTACATGGCCTGACTTGCGAAAAGAATTAGTTATTTTCAAGTACCAGAGAAGCACTCTCCAGACATCCACCTGACAAAGGTCCTTGTCCTTCCCTTGGCATTGCTCTTTAGAAAAGGAGGGCACACAAACTATCTGATTCACATGGAAGGAAGATACTACTTTGAGTAAGGAAGGGATGGGCCAAATGCACATATCCTTCTTGGAGGAGGCTAAGTAAGGATTCCTGCATGATAATGCCTGCAGCTCGGAGATACATCTTGCTGAACAGATTGTGACCAAGAAGACAGTCTTAAGGGTCAGATCTTTAAGCACAGCCTGCTTCAAGGGCTCAAAGGGCACCGAATCAATGCCTAGAACACCAGGCAGAGATCTCAAAAGTGCGCGAGAACGCAGATACCATACCCCCTGAAGGAAAATGGAAACATCTGGGTGTGAGGCAATGGACCACCCTGCCACCAGCATGCAGGCTCCCATCCTTACTTACCGGAACAAAGGCAAGCAAGAATGGCAACGTCCACCATACTAGCCTGGTCCTTCACCCACAGCACAATGCTCGAAAAGAAACCAGACACACACATAAGCCAGGCTGGTAGATGCTTTTTGTCTTGCTCTGGGAGCTTGCTGAGACTGGATGGCTTCCAACTGGGCCAGCAACTTGACCACCCTTTCTTTTGGGGAGGAAGACTCTGCCAACCTGTGTGTCGAACAATGCTTCTGGGTATTCCAGTGATTGGAAAGACGCCAAGTGGCTCTTTCCTCGATTATCACCAGAGACTTTCTAGAACCTACATCACCTGTGCCAAAACCTGAGCCACTTCGGACTGCAACTTGGCCTGAATGAGCCAATTGTCCACATACAGGTGTACACAGATCCCCTGGCACCTCAGTGCAGCAGCCACCATCATCATCACTTTTGAGAATGTCCTAGGAGCAGCGAAGAGGTCAAAGGAGGGGCAGCAAACTGAAAATGAGAGCCAAGAATGGAGAAGAAACGAAGGAAGCACAGTTGATCCTCCTGAATAGGAATGTAGAAGCCTTGGCTGAATCCAGAAACACGAGAAACTCTCTGTGGTGTACGCCTAAAACCATTGACTGCAAGGTCTTCATATGGAAGTGAAGGCTGCACAGGTGAGTATCAATTCCCTTGAGGTCAAAGACTGGCCAAAAGGAACCATCCTTCTTTGGCACCACAAAGTAGATGGGAGTAACTGGCCCTGGCTGGCTGGGGAATGGTAACCAACACCCGTAGATGGAGAAATCTTCCTAGGGTACATCGAATTGCAGAACTCTTGGTCACAGAACCACAAGGAGAGACAACAAAGGCATCCAAAATTGGCTCTCTACATTCCAAAACATAGCCGTGCTGAACAGTGTCTGGCACCCAGTGATCCTTGGTGATCCAGGCTCACTCCTGGAAGAAAAGGCGGAACCTGCTGCCCACTGAAAGCGTCCCATAATGGGCCCCCAAGCAGCCATTGCACTTGATGGAAAGAGGCACCTCTGGAGATGTTGAGTCCCAGGAACCTCACGGTCCATGAAAGGGCTGAGTTCAATACTGGAAGCCAAAAGAGAAGGAAGGCTTTTCTGGGCAGTATCTACGGAAGTTCCAGGAGCCCCAGGAATCCAAACAGCAAGCATGAGGAACACAGGCATACACAGAAGATGATGTACCCATAGGCCTCCCAGGCCCTTTTTGGTCTATTCTCTGGGAGGTGATAAGGTTTGGGCTTGCCCAAGTCCTTAACGAGATTCTCCAAGTCCGCCCCAAACAAAGGTCACCGTTTGAAGCAATCAAGTCTGCCAACTCGTCCTTCCTGATCAGAACCACCACCAGACTCATCATGATCTTTACAGCGGGAGGATGACCCATCCTCCAAATCAGAATCAGTATCAGTATCCAACGCAGCAGGACTGAACTTCTGATCAAAGAACAGCCAACCTGAATCTCCTGACTCCAACCTTCAGCAAGAGGGCTTAGAAGGCAAGGACCAAGCTGGATTTTGACTTGTCCGCTGACCCTCCTTGAGTGGAGAGAAGGAGATCAAGAAGACCCAAGAGCTCCATGGAAAGAAGAACTCTAGGGAGGACAGCCTGAAACCTGGGAGCAGGCCAGATGGTCCCCCACCACCAGGGAGGGGCCATAGATGACAACCCCTTCCTCCTCAAGAGGAAATATCTAGAGAAGAGAGCATTGGGAAAAGAAAACATGACTCTCATCCTTCTTCAAGGCAACATTCACTGCCAACAGCAGTGAAAAAGATAAGGCCAGACAACTCGTTTCCACTTGTTGTGACGGGGGAGACGGGCCTTCTAAGGGAGCATCCGAAGTTTCCATGCAAGCTAAGCAGACACTAGAATCCAGCAACTAGACTTTCCGCTTCCAGAAGACGAGGATGTGCTTCATCAAAGATGGCACAAGCACCCTCTCATCAGCGATCAGGCAATACAGTCGGAGGGTGTGCTGTGCGCTAATGTCACACAGACAGGACCCTGCATGCCAGCACCTCATGGACCAGAGTCACACCCAGAGGATTAGCATAAACACACTACATGCTGGGAGGTGTGGAAGGGGCACAGCAAAGCATGAGAAGCGCAAACAAAGAACGAGAAGCACAGACAAAGCATAAGAGCAGTTAGGGAAGGATGGAAAACACCAGCGCTGAACCAACAGATACCCCTGCACGGCCCCAAATCCAACTTAGCGCCCCCTGCAAGAGAAGTCAAAAGCCCCCACAGACAAGATAAGAGATGAACTTAGCCTCTGGTACTCAGGCAGGTAAAAACTATGCCAGGCTCAATGCTACCCTCCTGTCATCAGTCACATACCACTGAAGAGCCTTATTCTAATCTTTGGGGGAGAGCAGGAAAAAGAGGTGGAGGGAGGAGGCACTGAGGATGCGAGAAACTTGAAGAATCCTTCCAAAATTCCTTTCACGAGTCATGGGATAGGAGGCAGTGTACTATTTTGGATCAGGAACTGGTTAAAAGATAGAAAGAGAGTAAAGCCTAAATAGCCAATTTTCTCAATGGATAAAGCTGAATAGTGGAGTACACCCCAGGAATCTGTGTTGGGCCCACTACTTTTTAACATATTCATAAATGACCCGGAAATGGGAACAACAAGTAAGGTGATCAAATTTGCAGATGACCAATCAAGAGAGGCTCTCCTGGGGGGAATCCAAGATGGAGGATTGACGTGTTCTGAGTGCAGCAGCGTTTTTTTTTCCTTCTTGCTATGGGGAAAAGAAAGGCTAAAGGGGTTTAAGAAGCTCTCCCTTACCCCGGCAGCCTCTTCTTCTTTGCTGACTCGAGTGGTTGGTCCACTTGATCCCTTTCTGACACTGCAGCGAAAGCCGGGAGTGCCAGCGGTGTTGAGCCCTGCTGACCTCCTGTTAGAGTTGGATAGCTTGCCGGGTGGTTCTGGGCTGGAAATCTTGCCGCCGGAGAAGTGGTGCCCTCCCAAGGACCCTTTGCTGCAGAGGAGCCCAGCACTGTTGGAGGCATTTCCTTCCGGGTTGAGTGGAGGTGCTGAGGGCGGAGAGTCGACAGCGCTGAGGAGTGGAGGAATAGCTGGAATCTCTCTCCATGGCAGCCTAGGATTTACGGTCTTGAGGACGCCTTCTCTGCAGCTGAGTCTCCGGCAATGGAGCGGCGGCCCTCGGAGGATGGCTCAGGAATGGCATAGGCTTCGGTCTCTTTTTCCTTTGAGAGACCTGCTGAATTTACCTTGGAGTCTATATATGGTCGGCTATAGTGAAGCTGGGGAACTGTTTGCTCCTCAGGTTTCTGCTTTGACGGCTCAGGCTCAAGTTCATACGAATTTACTTCAGCAGCATACTTTGGAAGTTTCAGTCCTACAATCCTCTGTGAATGATCTTCAACAGAGAGTCTCCCGGTGTGAAGATGGCAGTAGTTCTTATCAGAAGGACGCACTGGCTTTAAAAGTTCGGATTGAAATGTTAGAGAATGCTTCAAGATATTCCAATCTTTGCCTGATAAATTTTCCTAAGGCTCCAGTTATTAGTGCAAAGGAGATGTTTAAGGAATACTTAGTGGAAGGTTTTGGGGTTCCCATTGAATCCCATCCCCCTATGTTTAAAATGTATTATCTTCCTCTAGGTAAAAAGGTGGGTGGTGGGATAATTTCTGGTATAGAGCAAGGTGATGTATTGGATGTATCTGCTATTTTGGAAACTTCGGTAACTGAATCTGTTTCTTCTTCTACTTTGATTGTAACGTTTGCTCTCTCTCTTCTGATAGAGATTGGTTTTTTGCGTATGTTGTTTAGAAAAACATAATGTAATATTTCATGGATTGACTGTTCGGGGTTTTCCTGATTTGTCCAAGGAAACTCAGAAAAGAAGGAAAGAATTTTTATTACTTCGCCCAGGTGTTTTGTTGCTGGGTGGTCAATTCTTTCTAAAATTTCCATGTAAATGTATGATTAGGTTGAATTCTGTTTCGCATATTTTTTATGAGCCATCACAGTTGCTGTCCTTTTTGAGGGGCCCGTCACCCTGCTGAGTTAGACTCAGCTCCACTGTAATTGGTTGTTTTGGCCTGGTTGTTGTTAGATCCCGTCAGGTTTATCTTCTCAAATTTAAGTTTAATTGTATATTTAGTGGTTCTCCCCCTGATGCTGATGTGGGCTATAGTAGGGGCAGGATTGTTTTTCGTTTTTCTTCATTGTTAATGGTTTCCTTTTTTTCTTGGAACGATATTGATATTGTTGTATCAATGTTGTGTTGTTTCTTTCTGTACCCTAATTTCCATGCAAGTGTGTTTATGCTTGGATTTATTGTAAATTGATAAAGATTAAATAAAAAAAGAAAAAAAATTTGCAGATGACACAAAATTATTTAAAGTTGTTAAAACACAAGAGGATTGTAAAAAATTACAAGAGGGCCTTGATAAATTGGAAGACTGGACATTCAAATGGCAGATGAAATTTAATGTGGACAAGTGCAAAATTATGCACCTAGAAAGGAACAACCCAAACTACGGTTACACGATGCAAGATTCCACATTAGGAACAACTACCCAGGATAAAGATTTAGGCGTCATTATAGATAATTTGTTAAAACAATCCACCCAGTGTGCAGCGGCGGCCAAGAAAGCAAATAAAATGCTAGGAATCATAAGGAAAGGAATGGAGAATAAAACCAAGGATATTATAATACCCCGTATTGTTCCCATGGTGTGACCGCACCTTAAATATTGTGTGCAATTCTGGCCACCATATCTTAAAGAGGATATAGCAGGATTAGAAAAGTTACAAAGAACCACCACCAAAATGGCAAAAGGGATGGAAAGATACCACTATCAGGAAAGGCTTAAAAAGCTAGGGCTCTTCAACTTGGAAAAGAAAAGGCTGAGAGGAGATATGATAGAGGTCTATAAATTAATGAATGGGGTAGAAAGAGTAGTTACTCACTTGTAACAGGTGTTCTCCAGGAGCAGCAGGAATCAGTCCTCACATATGGGTAACATCGACTTCGATGGAGCCCCAGCGGAGCATTTCCCCAGCTTTCTATGAAAGCCTTTGGGAATGCAGGCATTCATGCGCGGTCCCCTTCCCGCCTAAAGGTGCCATCTTGCTCAGTCAAATGCCATAGCTAAAAACAGCACACAAAAATGTAAAAATAAACTATGTACAACTGCAACTCCCAGGGGAGGAGGGAGGGTTGTGAGGACTGATTCCTGCTGCTCCTGAAGAATACCTGTTACAGGTGAGTAACTACTCTTTCTCCAGGACCAAGCAGGAAGTCAGTCCTCACATATGGGTGACTCCCTAGCTCTGGGCTACCAGGGAACCCAGGCTGAACAAGAGAACTCCCTCTAGTCCCAGCATCACAGAAAGGCTTTTCACTGAAAGAACCTCCAACGGTAGCCCAACAGAGGGCTGGAGGGCAGGAGTTGCCTAAACCTCAAAGAGATTCCAGAGTACTGCCTGGCCAAAAGCACTGTCCCTACGGGACTCCCTCTCCAGACAGTAATAGGCCGCAAACGTCTGGCTTGAGGACCAAGTTTGCAGCCCTGCAGATGTCTACCAATGGTACAGAGCGGAGGTGAGCCACTGAGGCAGCCATTGCCCTGACACGATGGGCCGTGACCCGACCCTGCAAAGGAAGGTCAGCCGCTCTGTAAGCCCAGGTGATACAGTCAGCCACCAGGTGGACAAGGTACGCTTGGACACAGCTAACCCCAAATTATTAGGGTCAAAAGATATGAAGAGCTGAGTAGCCCTTCTATGTCCCTGCGTACGGTCAAGGTAGAAGGATAAGGCCCTCCTACAGTCCAGGGTATGCAGAAACTGCGTCAGCCTGGCTTGCATGAGGCCTAGGGAAGAATGTTGGAAGAACCACCTCTTGGTTAAGGTGGAAGGAGGAGACAACTTTTGGGAGGAACTTTGGATGAGTCCTAAGGACTACCCTGTTCCTATAGAAGCGGGTGTAAGGCCTGTCACAGACCAGGGCCTGAAGCTCACTCACTTGCCTGGCCGAGGTTAGGGCTACCAAGAAGAGTGTCTTCCAGGACAGGAAGCGGAGAGGACAAGTAGCCATAGGCTCAAAAGGTGGGCGAGTCAGTTGCTGCAAGACCACATTCAACTCCCACTCAGGAGCAGGAGGACTGATTGGAGGCTTGAGCAAGAGCAAGCCTCTGAGAAACCGGGACACCAAGGGGTGAACTGACAGAGAATGTCCTTCCACCAGTGAGTGGTGAGCTGCTAGAGCTGAGGTGTGGACCCGAACAGAATTGGTCTTAAGTCCCTGATTGGATAAGTGCAGTAGGTACTGAAGCACTACTGGTACAGCACAGGAGAAAGGATCTTCTGTACGTAGCTGACACCACACAGAAAACCTTTTCCATTTCAGGGCATAGGTTTTCCTAGTGGACTGCTTTCTAGAGGCTAGGACAACCTCCTCAACTTCCTGAGGTAGGCCCCAAGGAGCCAAAACTACCCTTGCAGCCTCCATGCCATCAAATTGAGAGCTCTGAGATTTGAGTGCAGAAGGGAACCCTGATCTTGAGAGAGAAGGTCGGGTTGCAACCCCAGAGGCAGTGGGGGATCCACCGCCAGCTGAAGCAGAAGTGGAAACCAAGGCTGTCTTGGCCATCTGGGAGCCACCAGCAGGACCGAGGCCTTGTCCTGAAGAATTTTGAACAGGGTTCGGGTCACCAGGGGCGTGGGAGGAAACACATACAAGAGGCCTTGGGACCAGGATATCAGAAAAGCATCTGCTGCTAGTCTCAGAGGATGCGGTTGCCTGGAGCAGAACTGGGGCAGCTGTCTGTTCAGGGGCCTGGCAAAGAGATCTATGGATGGAAGTCCCCATCTCAGGAAGATCTTCTGAACTTACCAAGGGATGGAGCTGCCACTCGTGGGCTGCAGAATCCTGCTCAACCTGTCTGCTAGGTAATTTTCCTGGCCAGGGAGATAAACCGCCTTGAGCAACATGTTGTGCCTGAGCGCAAACAAGCAAAGGTCCTGGCCTCCTGACAAAGGAGCCTGGACCCAGTTCCACCCTGCTTGTTCACATAAAACATGGCTACTTGGTTGTCTGTTTGAACTAGGACAGACTGATGAGCCAGTGTTTGAGAGAAAGTCTTGAGGGCTAAACGAATAGCCCTGAGTTCCAGTAGATTGATGCTGCTGTGAGTGGCCTCCCAGGGAGACCACAGGCCCTGGGTGCACTTGCCCAGACAATGAGCCCCCCAGCCTTGCAGGGAGGCATCCGTGGTCAACACCACTGTGAACCCAGGAATCTGAAAAAGGCACCCCTTGCAGTAGATTGAGTGGGCGCAGCCACCAGCGGAGGGAGTTCAGAAATTGTCTGGACACCCTTACTCTGTCTCTGAGGCTGCCTGTGGCCTGTGTCCACTGAGTTCGAAGGCACCACTGTGCAGGCCTCATATGGAGCCGGGCATTGGGGGTCACATGTACTGTCGAAGCCATGTGGCCAAGAAGCCTCAGGCAGAGTCTGGCGGAGACCAGTGACCTGCTGAGAAAGCACAGTTACTTACCTGTAACAGGTGATCTCCGAAACAGCAGGAATTAGTCTTCACATATGGGTACGTCGGCACGCACGGAAAATGCCCCCCAGCATCCAAACAGAAAGCTTTTGGGAGCATCCCTCGCGCCTGCGCAGTGACTTCCCGCCTTTCCCACTGCCTCTCCCCAGTTGAGTTTCATAGCTGAGACAGAAGGAGAGAAGAGGAAAGTAAATAGATAGATGCAACTCCTAGGGGAGGCGGGTGGGTTGTGAAGATTAATTCCTGCTGTTCCAGAGATCACCTGTTACAGGTAAGTAACTGTGCTATCTCCAGGAACAAGCAGGAATGAGTCTTCACATATGGGGACTCCCTAGCTGTGGGTGCCAGGGGAGATCCCATAAATGCGCATCCCTGGAACAGGACGGCATTTCCCAACCTGGATCTCCGGCATCCCCTGGGGGATGGAGGGTAGGAGTTGAATAGAGCAGAGCTGCAGAGGAACAGCGAATCTAAAGGACTACAGGGAAAAAAAGTCTTTAGAAGATATGTCAAGCATCATCAAAATATTTAATGAAATAGCACAATATAGAGCTTACTTACGGGATTGTAGGAAGTAGATTGTAGATGCAGTAACGGAATCTTCAAGGTGACTCCACAGCAGTGAGGAAGAAGTTCCAATCTGGAATGGGCAGGTGACCCAGGTGTCAACCAGGGCAGGAGAAGATCGGCAGGTCTCCAATGAAAAGCTTTATGGGAAAAGCTGAGAACTCATTTAGGAACAGAGTCATAAACATTGAGGACTAAAAGAAGAAGACTGACCGATCTGGAAAAAATAGCCCAGTCCGGAAGGGAAGAGAGGGTATGTAAAAACAAAACCCCTATTCCCAAGGAGAACAGAAGTGTACTCAGGAACACTGAAGATGTACACTGCCCTTCCTAGCTGTTAAGCGACAGGAAGACATAGAAATTTGAGACTGCACAGATAGGGAGATGTATAAAAAAATAGAAGCTGTTGACGTCACAGCAGCAATGGTTAGTATCACCCGTCCCAGTCGCTGAGCCGCATGATAATAGGCAAGTTGACTGTCCGGACCCCAGAAGAAACTAAAAACCTAAGCACCGACAGTCAGGTGCTATGGACATCTCCCAATATGCGTATGTATATATATATATATATATATATATATATATATATATATATAGAGAGAGAGAGAGAGAGAGAGAGAGAAAGAGAGAGAGAGAGAGAGAGAGAGAGACATGCATATCTATATCCATGAGAATATATATATATATAGACGAGTAGTTTTTTTTTTTACAAAAATATCTACATATGGACACGTAGATAGATATATGTATAGATAGAGGTGGGATGGCTGGTGCCCACCCAGGGAACAAAAACATGTATGCCCTCATACATAAAAATAATTTAGACAGAATACATGCCTGCAACCGGGCCACAGAAAAAAACATTCACATGGAGAATGTGATGGGAAAAAATTCACCCAATAATAGGGGGTGAAACCCACCTGAAGAAATATATAGAATCGGTTTCTGTGGAGCAGGAATGTAGGTCAGTGGAAGAACCAGCATGGTTGCGTGAAAAACAGAGGATAACAGCAGTCTGGCAAGAGTACGTCAGCAGTACTTTAGGACTCTGAGACGTCCAAGGCCAAGAAGAACGCATAGACGAAGATACCAGAGTGACCCAGCCAAGGGGTTCAGGGGTATCATGTACGATAAAGGAGTATGCGTTGTCCAAGTGGAGTAGAAAAACATAATGCCAAGCTGTAAGGAACAGGAGCATATTCCAGTCAGAATTGGGAACTCCGTGGACCTGCACGCAGGAAAGCTGGTCTGCTGTAAATGAAAAGACCCTCAGAGGACAATGCTCTGTAGTGAGGGCCCAGAGTAGAAGCTTCTGCGAAGGTTGCCGAAAGCATTGTGCAGGAGAATTACAAGAAAAAAACTGACAGAAGTCAGGTGTGTTCGCCACATCCGAGGAAGGATATGGCTAGAAGAAGGTAAGCTGCAGTGAATAGTATTATGCAAGAGATAGTTGCAAGCAGCTTGCAATATGAGCGTTAAAGCAATCACTGGAACTCCTGCATATACAGCAACTGAACAAAACAACAGAGGGGATTCTCCTGTAGAAAAACAGAGAGAAAACAGACAAAGGCAGCGGAGGCATCTCCGTCCCTGTCCGATGAGTTGTTCAGAGCACGCAGTGAAGGAAAGACAAACAGGCTACACTGGAAGAAAAAAAGTGTTTCAGTATGGCACCAACTCAAGCAGGGGAAACCCTGGAAGAGAGGGGGTTGGAAAGTGACTTACCATAGGGTAAGGTAGCCGAAGGAAAAGACGTCCAGATGGGGACAGAAACTATCATGGGATAGTTGTGACCTCCCTTCGTGGTAGTAAGAATGGGAGAATTCTGCAACCCATGGACAAAAGTATCCGAGAGCATAGCATACTGGAAAAGAAACCAGTGTAGAGTGTGAAGAATAACTTCTGCTAAGGGGAAGTTAACTGTAGATTGCACCACACAGGAACCTATGGTTGCTGGTTATGAGCAGACTGGGTAGAGTCTGGAGACTTCAGACTAGGATAAGGTTGTCCCTTGCTTGGGTACACGGGAGGATGGGCAGAAGAAGGATGAAACCTTCTCTTCTTCGGGAAAGAAGGTTTGGTAGGACATTTCCTACTTCCTGGGGAACAAGAAGGTTTAGGATGGTTTCCAGAACTAGGAAAGTCAGTGGAGCAATGAGCAACCTGACGCAAAGCTTCTCTATTGAAAAGATTGTCTCCAGTACAAGGAGAATTACCCAGTGTATGTTTTGCACATCTGCTCAAGTCTGAAGCCTGCAGCCACGCTGTACGACGCGCTCCAATGGCAATAGCAGAGGATCTGCTAACAGACTCAAAAGAGTCTAGAGAAGCACGAGAAAGGAACCCAGAGATATTCCTGCTATGATTAAGAAGCAAGGAATAGTCAGAGGCCTTGGGTTCTGACAAAAAAAGGAGACAAAAGAGATAACTTCTCTGTGACCTCCTGAAGTGTGAGACTCATATAAAAAATATATGAAATAATTCTTGAAGCCAACATAGAAGTTTGGAAGGCTTGACGTCCAAAGGCATCAAGTGCTTTAGATGCACGACCCAGTGGGAAAGAAGAATGCTTGTTCTTGCTTCTGACCTTCCTCATTGCTGATTCCACTACAATGGAATGATGCGGAAGTTGGCTTTTCTGAAACCCCGGAGAGGGAGGCACCTGATACAGAACATTCATGGCTGTAGAAGGCGCAGGAACCTTTAAAGGTGATTCCCAAATCCTCAGAAGAAGGTCCTGCAAAGACTGATGATGCAAAGGAAGCATTATGGTTTCCTTTTCTGCAGGATCTTGATCAGGAGTAGAAACCCGGAATAGGAATGGCAAGAAAGGCTGCCATGTCAAGGAGAAATGTCTGAAAAGAAGGCTCTCCCAGAGGAACTATTCCTGGGTAGGTTGAGGTTGAATGAACACCAGAAGACCTACTGGACTGGTGCCTAAAACGAACCCTGTTAGATGGAGAACTATACTGACAGCTCTGATTCGAGGCAGTTAGTACTGCGTCGTCGGTTCCCGGTATCGATTCCAAGCTAGGCATAGAAAGGATCGATGGCACCGATGGAATTGCAGGAAACGACGTTGACACCGGTACCGGCATCGGCGGTTGCCGAAGCGGCTGGTACCGATGTAACCAGAGAGCTTTGGCGATTATCCCGGTACTGCGTAGTCGGAGGCGACACGGATCGGCTCCGAAACGCGTCAGGACCAAGTCATCCAGACTGGATATGGATTCCAGACTGGGCATCGAACCGAGCGTCGGTGGCGGAATCGGCAATGCCGCTACCTGGAGGTCAATCGGAATCGTATTGATCGGTACCGAAGGCACCGAGGATGCCCGAGGACGACGCCCGGTGAAGAGAGGAACACTCGACACCGGCGCCGATGTCGGGGTAACTGTACCACTCGAAGCCGGTACCCCCAAGCATGGCGTAGATAGAGGAAAGCCCATCCGGGGCGCATCGGTCGGCCCCGAAGGTTCCCAGGGCACCAGATGATGATCCGCGGTGAAGAGTGGAACACTTGACGCCGACGCCGGGGCATTGGTACCGCTCGACGCCGGTATTAACCCCACGGTTGGCTGGGATACAGGAAATCTAGACGGGGGTCGTATCGATCGGCCCCGAGGGCACCGAGGACTCCCGACGATGATCCCTGGTGAAGAGTGGAGCACTCAACACCGGTGCCGATGCCGGGGATCGGCACCGCTCGACGCCGGTACCACCCCCGCGCATGGCCGTGAAGCAGGAAAACCAGTTTGGGTCGGGTCGATCGGTCCCGAAGGTACCGAGGACACCAGACGACGACCACTGGTGAAGAGTGGAGCACTCGACACCGGTGCCGATGCCGGGGGAGCGGCACCGCTCGAAGCCGGTACCAACCCCGCGCATGGCGGGGACGCAGGAAAGCCAGTCTGGGTCGAGTCGATCGGCCCCGAAGGTACCGAGGACACCAGCTGACGATCCTCAGTGAAGAGTGGAGCACTCGACACCGGTGCCGATGCCGGGGGGATCGGTACCGCTCGAAGCGGATACCACCCCCGAGCATGGCTCAGGTATGTTCTGTGAGGAGTGAACCCCAGGAACAACCTGAAACCCCGTAAATGCTTTGGAGCCCGAAGACTCCCGCCGGGGTCTTGCTGCCAATGGGGTCTTGAGGGCAAGGCCGGAGCCGGTCTCATGCTGGGCATGAGACCTACCCATCAAGAATTGGCTAGTCTTGACAGACTTTTTGTGGGTTACCTGATCATGGAGAGAAGAATAAACCCGTGTCCTCACCTCCGGAGGAAAAACGGCATCGAGGGATACCCGAAAAAGAGAAGGTCTTCTCCCGATACTAAAGCCTGATGGACCAGGGTAAAAGGGGTCAGGGCCCAAACAGGATAGACACCAGGCACTGGAGTCTAAAAAGAAAACTAAGTTTCCGCAGTGAAGGCACTTCTTATTTATTTATTTAATTTATTTAAAGTCTCTTCTATACCGCGCTATTCAGCATCAGCGCGGTTTACAATAAACAGTGAACATACATATTTCCAATAGTACTTTGTGTTTACATATGAACAGGATATTCAACTTGGCTAACAGGGTAACTATGTACAACCACAATATATACAATATATACAATTTGTAGGCTTCTTAGGGGAAGAAGTTAATCTACTCCCAACACTGTACTTATGATCGCAAATAACTATTATAATCTCTTGCTAACCATGTAAAGCTACTTTTTGGTTCTTTGTAACATAGTTTTATGTTTCCTTTTATGTTAATAACCCACACATTGTTTTCCATGTAACCTAGTTCTTATGTAATCTAGTTTTATGTTCACCTAATGTTTAATGTAATGCAATATTGCACTGTTTTGCTATATTGTTGTTTTAAGTTCCTTGTAAACCGCCCCTGATCTCTGGAAGAGGCGGTATAGAAAAGCACACAAATAAATAAATAAAATAAATAAGGCTCCATGTTGGAAAGGCCTGTTAGGCCTCGATGAGATAAAATAAAAAACCGAGGAGAAATTATTTCTCTAAGTTGGAAAAGAAAAGAATAAGCACCGGCGGTGCCGGTATCGGCGGGAAAGACAGCCGCGACCACAAGAAAACAAGAAATAAGGATTTGAAAGAAAAACGTTTCTGCGGTGACAGGAGGTACCTCCTGTTGGCTCCGCGGAAAAACGAAAAACTGGGGAGAGGCAGTGGGAAAGACGGGAAGTCACCGCGCAGGCGTGAGGGATGCTCCCAAAAGCTTTCTGTTTGGATGCTGGGGAGCATTTCCGTGCGGGCTCTGTTGGCGCCGACGTACCCATATGTGAAGACTCATTCCTGCTTGTTCCTGGAGATACTGGTTTGCCAAGTTTATCAGTCTTTGGGTTCTGTCTTCCGGCAAGAAAGCCTTTGCCAGCAGAGAGTCCAACCTTGCCCCTATGAACTCCAAGTTCTGGGAGGGCAGCAAAGTGGACTTTGCGAAGTTTATGACAAACCCGAGGTTTTGAAGAAGAGCAATAGTTCGGAGGGTGGCTTGTCTGGCCTCCTGGCACGTCTGACCCCTGATGAGCCAGTCGTCCAGATAGGGGAAGACAAAGATGCCCTGATTTCTCAGGTAGGCCGCCACCACTGCCAGGCATTTGGTAAAGACCCTGGGAGCGGAGGAGAGGCCAAAAGGCAGTACTCTGTACTGATAATGGTTTCCTCCCACAATGAACCTGAGGTACTTTCTGTGGTCTGGATGAATGAGGATGTGAGTGTACGCATCCTTTAAATCTAAGGAGCATAGCCAATCTCCCTGCTGGAGGTAGGGCAGCAGTGTTCCAAGAGTAAGCATCTTGAATTTCTCTTTCTCTAGGAACTTGTTGAGATTTCTGAGGTTGAGAATAGGCCTGAGGCCACCGGTTCTTTTGGGTACGAGAAAGTACCTGGAGTAGAACCCTTGACCTGGGAGGTGGGGAGGCACAGGCTCCACTGTCTTGTCTCGCAACAGACCTTGGAGCTCCTGAAGGAGAAGATCTGTGTGCAGGGGAGGCCTTGGAGGCTCCCCTGGAAAGTATGGAGGCGGCAGCTGTTGGAAGTGTAGCATATAGCCCTTGTGGACGATGCTTAGCACCCAATTGTCTCCAGTGATGAGTGGCCACCTGTGGGCAAACAGGGTAAGTTGACCTCCTGTGCAGGGTTGGGAGAGCAGGGACGGAGAGGCTATGCCTAAGGAGTCAAAAACCCCCACCCTGCTGAGTGGGAGCAGGGGCCGGAGGCTTGGGAGTCCTCTGCCTACGGGGCCCATTACCCTGCCCCTTGGCCTGCTGACCCTGAGGGGGAGCTGGGGAGGCCTGGTACTGAGGGTACTGTTTGTAGGCAGTGCCCTTCCTCGGGTAAAAGGCCTTTTTACCCGAGCCCTTCTTTTTGTGAGAAGGGGCAGAAGTTTTTTCTAGACAGCCTTGTCCTCTTGAGGTGCTCGGTTTCGAGCTGTGCGGCCTTCTCGGTCATGGGCTTGCCAAAAAGGTTCTCACCTCGGCAAGGGACATCAACCAACTTGTCCTGAACCCATGGCTCGAGGTCCGATGTCTGCAGCCATGCCTGGCGTCGAGCCGCGATGCCGGCTGCCGCAACACGGGCCGAAGCCTCGAAGCCATTGTAGGAAGCACGGGACCAACTTGGAGCATTCCCGGATCCCCGAGGACAAGGACTTGAAACTCTGCAAGGGTTTCCCGGAGAGACCAGCAAAGAACCCGGCCAGCTCCTTGGCCAGGTCCCGCAAGTACATGCCCATATACAGCTGGTAAGACTGGACACGGCAAGCAAGCATCGAGACCTGGAAGCACTTTCTACCAAAACCATCGAGGTTCCGGGCCTCCCTGCCAGGGGGCACCGCGGAGTGCATCTTCTGACTTTTCAGGCGATGCATGGTCAATTCAGACTGCAGTGAGTCCGACAGGACGCACCGAGTCCGGAAGGTGTCAGGGGACTCCTCGTCCTCCGTCTCCCAGGCAGACTCGTCTGATGAGGAATCGGGGTCCGACCGCGCGGGGCCTGTGAGCACCCGCCCCGACGCCGAAGGCACCGGCGTCGACGCCCTCAGTCCCAAACGGGAGGTCGAGGGAGACCGCGACCGAGGTCGACCTCGAGCCTTTATGGTCTCGAGTATCGGCTCGGTCTCCGGGGTCGACTTCGATATCCCAGTGGTCGGGGCAGATGCGCCAGACAGGCTGGCCATCAGTGCCCGCTGCTGTTCCATGAATGCAGACAGTCTGCTCTCCAAGGCTGTCAGCCTGAGACCCAGCTCAGGAGACTCAGCAGCCCCCAACTCGGGCCCCGGCAGCACCGGGCCCGACGTCGGCTCTCTGGGAGGAGAGTCCACGAGGACTACAGGACTTACGTGTCCAGCAGACTCCGGCTCCACTCGAGGTACTTTGGGAGGCTTCTCCTGTTCCACGGACCCGGGGCGATGGTCGGGGGTCTGAGACCTAACTCTCGAGGAGCAAGGGACCTCTTCCGACGATGCCCTCGCGAGACGCTTCTTCCTGTTTTGTTCCCGGTCAGGGGACCCCCTGTCCGAGGAGCCCTGACGGTGCTCGGGATCCAATTCCCGAGATGTCGAGGCCTCAGATGAGGTGCGGGCCCGGCCGGAGGCTGAGTCAGAAAAAAGCCTTTCCTTTTGGTGCTGACGACTTCGAAGTGCCTTGGAAGACATTTTTCCACATGGTCCACACGTCTTAGGATCGTGGTCAGGACCGAGGCACCGAAGGCAGCAGTCATGTGTGTCGGTGAGAGACATTAGCTTCTTGCACAGATCACACTTTTTGAACCCACTGGAAGCCATCGGGGAAAAAAAGAGTCCCCGCGAGGTCAAAGGATCGGCTTCCAGGGGAAAAAGAAAAAAAAAGGGCTTGAACTCCAGCCATTAAGGTCAAAAAACGAAAAAAGAAAATTGGGCTCAATGCCGGTGTTCTCAACCCGGTGGGAGGGGAACCGGCATCGAACCGGAGAAAAAATAGCGAAGGAATCGCCAAAAAATCTAACTATTTTCCGGGAGGACTAGGACACACGTCCGGTGGGCTTCACGGAAAAAGAGAGACTGAGCAAGATGGCACCTTTAGGCGGGAAGGGAACCTCACATGTGTGCCTGCATTCCAAAAGGCTTTCTTGGAAAGCTGAGGAAATGCTCTGCAGGGGCTTCATCGACATCGATGTCACCCATATGGGAGGACTGACTTCCTGCTTGGTCCTAGAGAAAGGGGAGCTACTTTTCTGAGAGGATGAGCTCCACCTTAACTAGGGTGGAATCATGCTGCTGGTATTAACCTTTAGAAAGGAGATGGAGCATCTTTTAAACTAGATAATTGGGGAAAGCCAACAGTTGCCCAAGAGCACATGGTTTGCAATGTTGCATCTTTGAAGGATACTAGCAAAACAGGGAAGTTAGAGTATCCCAAAAGAAGTTCCAATAAAGGTAAAAGTAATCCAAATAATTTTTAAGAGCACAGTTGAAAGATTCCAAATTATCCTGTCAACTGATAACCAGACTGTTCAAATGAACAAAAAACAAAATTTTAAAATGCTTGTATGCCAAGGCTTATATGCAAATGCATGCCGCCTTGGATTATGCAACCCCAGGCAACATGGTTTTACCAAAGAATGATCATGCCAAACAAACCTGATTGAGTTCTTTGAGCGGGTAGCCAAAGAACTAGATCAAGGGCATGTGATGAATGTGAGCTACCTAGATTTCAACAAAACCTTTGATACTGTTCCTTATAGGAAAGCTTATCAATCAACAGAGCAACCCAGAGATGGGTCCCAGGGTTGTGACAGGATCAGAAATTGGTTGACTGACAGGTGATAGAAGGTGGTAGTAAACTGAATTCATTCAGAAGAAAGATAGTAAGTGCCCCAGGGATCTGTCATGGGACCAGTACTGTTCAATTCTTTGTGAGTGATACTGCTGAAGGACTGAAGGGAAAAAATTTGCCTTTTGGCAGATGGCACAAAGATTTGCAAGAGAGTAGACTCCTCTGAGGGCATGGACAATATGAGGAGAGATTTACAAAAACTGGAAGAAGGTCTAATGCTTGGCAGTTAAGACTTAGGGGCTTGTTTACAAAGCCGCGGTAGCGGTTCGCGGTTGTTATCGGAGCCGCGGCCCATTTGAAATCAATGGGGTCGCGGCTCCGATAACGATCGCGAACCGCTACCGCAGCTTTGTAAACAAGCCCCTTAATGTGAAGAAGTGCAGAGAATCAGGCACTTAATATGTAGAAATACAAAAACAGAAGGGGGCGAGAGGTTGGTGTGCACAGACCAAGAGAAGGACCTTAAAGTGATAGTGTCTGAGGATCTCAAGATAGCAAAACAATGTGACAAGGAGGTAGCCAAAGCCAGAAGTATGCTAGGTTGCATACAGAGAGGAATAACCAGCAGAAAAGAGGAGGTATTAAAGTCCCACTACAGGTCATTGGTGAGGACCCACTTGAAGTATAATATTCAGGTTTGGAGGCCATATTTCACAAAGGATTTAAAAAGACTTGAAATAGTTCAGAGGAAGGTGACCAAATTTGCAGCCTGCGTCAGAAGACAAGAAAAGCAGCCAGAAAACCTAAATATGTATACCCTAGAGGAGAGAAGGGGCAGGAGAGATATGATATAGACGTTTAAAAACTTTTTACTTTTTTTTTTTTAAGTGCCGTCAAATTAATGCTGACTCTTGGAGATCCAGCAGTCCCTGGGTTTTCTTAGAAAGATATGACCAGATGATTACCAGGCCTTTTCCTCCGAGGCAAGGGAGGGTAAAGTGACTTGCCCAAGGTCACAAGGAGTGCCAGTGGGAATCAAACCCCAAATCTCCTGTATGTTAGGCTGCTGCTCTAACCACTAGGCTACTCCTCCACTTAAAGAGTATGAACAAATAGCGTAGTTACTCACCTGTAACAGGTGTTCTCCAGGAGCAGCAGGAATCAGTCCTCACTTATGGGTGACGTCGGCGCCGACGGAGCCCTCGCGGAGCAATTTTCCCCAGCTTTCAAAGAAAGCCTTTGGGAATTGCAGCGCGCATGCGCGGTCGTCTTCCCGCCCGAGGGTGCCATCTTAGCCAGTCAGATGACATAGCTAAAAAAGACAGCATAAAAATTTGCAAAAAGAACATAAGCAGACGATTGCAACTCCAAGGGGAGGAGGGAGGGTAGTGAGGACTGATTCCTGCTGCTCCTGGAGAACACCTGTTACAGGTGAGTAACTACGCTTTCTCCAGGACCAAGCAGGAAGTCAGTCCTCACTTATGGGACTCCCAAGCTCAAGGCTACCGGAGACCCTAAGCACAAAAATGAGCTCCCTCTAGCTCAGCAGCACAGAAGGATAGAATCTTCGCTGAATTATCACCCACCGGTAGCCCACATCCGGGATGGAGGGTAGGAGTTGCTCAGACCTCAAAGAGATTACGGAGGACTGCCTGTCCGAAAGCACTGTCCCTACGGGACTCCCTCTCGAGACAGTAATAGACCGCAAAAGTCTGGCTCGAAGACCAAGTAGCGGCCCGGCAGATGTCTGCCAGTGGAACAGAGCGGAGGTAAGCCACTGACGTAGCCTTTGCCCGAACGCAATGAGCCGTGACTCGACTTTCTAAGGAGAGTCCGGCTGCCCCATAAGCCCAAGAGATACAGTCCGCAAACCAGATGGACAGAGTACGCTTGGAGACCGGGAGCCCCAATTTATTGGGGTCAAAAGACACAAAAAGCTGAGCAGCTTTACGGTGCTCCCACGTACGGTCAAGGTAGAAGTTCAATGCCCTTCTACAGTCCAGGGTATGGAGGACCGTTTCAGCTCGGCTGGAGTGTGGTCTGGGAAAGAAGGTTGGAAGTACCACCTCCTGATTGATGTGAAAAGGGGAGACCACTTTAGGCAGAAATTTTGGGTGAGTCCGTAGGACTACCCTATTCTTGTAGAACCTAGTGTAAGGGGGATCAGACATGAGGGCCTGCAATTCACTTACGCGTCTAGCGGAAGTGAGGGCTATCAAGAACAGCGTTTTCCAAGACAGAAAACGGAGAGAACAGGTAGCCATAGGTTCAAAAGGCGGACAGGTGATCCGCTGCAAAACCACATTCAGGTCCCAGTCAGGCGCTGGCGGGCGCAGAGGTGGTTTAAGTAGAAGGAGACCTCGGAGAAACCTCGCTACGAGAGGGTCGTTGGAGAGAGGTCTGCCGTCCACCGGCACATGATGTGCTGAAAGAGCACTGAGGTGAACTTTGACGGAGTTGGACTTAAGTCCCAGATTAGAGAGGTGCAGCAAGTACTGCAAGATCACCGACACAGGGCAGGAGAAGGGATCCTGAGACTGTTGGGTACACCAGACTGCAAAGCGACGCCATTTAAGGGCGTAGCATTTGCGGGTAGAAGGCTGTCGCGAAGCCAAGACGACCTCCTCCACCTCCGCCGGCAGGAGAAGGGGAGCAAGGACTACCCTCTCAGCAGCCAGGCCATGAGGTTGAGAGACCTGAGGTTGGGGTGCAGTAGGGACCCCTGATCCTGAGTGAGGAGATCCGGTTGTACCCCCAGAGGGATTGGATCCTCCACCGCCAGTTGCAGCAGGAGCGGAAACCACGGCTGCCTGGGCCAGCGAGGGGCCACCAGGATCATGAAGGCTTTGTCTCGGAGAACCTTGAAAAGAGTCCGAGAGACTAGCGGGATGGGAGGGAAAGCGTACAGAAGGCTCCCCGACCATGAGATCAGAAAGGCGTCCGCCGCAACCCGAAGGGGGTGTGGCTGACGAGAGCAGAAGCGAGGAAGCTGCCGGTTGTGAGGACTGGCAAAGAGATCCACCGTGGGGAGGCCCCACTTGAGGAAGAGCTTCTGAACTACCAAGGGATCCAGACCCCACTCGTGCGGCTGGAGGACCCTGCTGAGTTTGTCCGCAAGGCAATTTTCTTGGCCCGGGAGATAAACTGCCTTGAGGAGAATGCCGTGACTGACGGCCCAAGAGCAGAGCTTCTGTGCCTCCCGGCAGAGGAGGAAGGAGCCCGTGCCCCCCTGTTTGTTCACGTAGAACATGGCAACTTGATTGTCCGTCTGGACAAGGACGGACTGTTGGGAAGTCAGGTGGGAGAAGGCCTTGAGAGCTAGGCGGATCGCCCTGAGCTCCAGGAAGTTGATCTGCTGAGCAGACTCCCACGTGGTCCAGAGGCCCTGAGTACGTGCCCCTTGGCAATGTGCTCCCCAGCCCAGGAGGGATGCATCGGTGGTCAGTACCCGGGTCGGTTGAGGTGACTGGAAAGGCATTCCGAATATCAGGTTCGGCTGCCGGAGCCACCACCGGAGAGACGAGACCAGCGGCTCGGAGACGCGCACTAGGTCTGTTAGGCCGCCTGTGGCTTGTCGCCACTGCTGGCGGAGACACCATTGAGCAGACCGCATATTCAGGCGGGCATTGGGGGTCACATGGACGGTGGAAGCCATATGGCCGAGCAGTCTCAGGAAGCGCCTGGCGGAGACCAGGGGCTGGCTGCGAAAGCGGTCGGCTAGGTCCATGAGCCGTTGAGCCCTGTCGAGCGGTAGGTATGCACGCGCCTGAGGAGTGTGCAGCCTCGCGCCGATGAACTCGAGATCCTGTGAGGGGAGCAAAGTGGACTTTGCGAAGTTTATAACAAAGCCCAAGTGCTGCAGAAGAGTCACCGTGCGGCACGTGGCGTTGGTGACCTCCTGAGCGGACGCTGCTCTGATGAGCCAGTCGTCGAGGTACGGAAAGACATAGAGGCCGTGAAGCCGGAGATGGGCCGCCACGACCGCGAGACATTTTGTGAAGACTCGCGGTGCGGAGGACAGGCCAAAGGGCAGTACTCTGTACTGGTAATGATTTTCCTGCCACCACAAACCCTAGGTATTGGCGGTGGCTTGGGTGGATGAGGATGTGCGTGTAGGCATCCTTTAGATCCAAGGAGCATAGCCAATCTCCCTGCTGGAGGTAGGGCAGAAGGATTCCAAGGGTAAGCATTTTGAACTTCTCCCGCACAAGGAACTTGTTGAGGTTGCGCAAATCCAGGATGGGTCTGAGGTCCCCTGTTCTCTTTGGTATCAGAAAATACCTGGAATAAAAGCCTTGACCTCTCAGGTGGTGGGGCACCGGTTCCACCGCCTGTTCCTGCAGAAGACCTGCTAACTCCTGAAGGAGTAATTCCCTGTGCAGAGGGGGTCGCGGAGGTTCTCCCGGAAAATAGGAGGGAGGGACCTGATGGAAGTGGAGATAGCCTTCTCGCACGACTTGAAGCACCCAGGCATCTGCGGTGATGCTGGACCACCTGTGGGCGAAGTGAACCAGCCGGCCTCCGGTGCTGGGAGGAACCAGCGGGGGGGGAGAGGCTATGCTTTGTGAGTCAAAAACCCCCACCCTGCTGAGCAGGGGCTGGTGGTGCAGGCTTGGGGGCTTGCTGCCTACGGGACCCGTTACCCCGTCCCTTGGCCTGCTGGCCCTGTTGGGGAGCTGCAGGGGCCTGATAATGGGGGTATTGTTTGTAGGCAGCCGCCTTCCTCGGGTAAAAGGACTTTTTCCCGAGCCCTTCTTTTTCTGGGAAGGGGCGGAGGTCTTCCTAGAAAGCCTGGTCCTGGTGAGAGTCTCAGTCTCAATTTGTGCAGCCTTTTCCGCCATGGGCTTGCCAAAGAGGTTTTCGCCTCGGCAGGGGACATCGACCAACTTGTCCTGCACCCAGGGCTCAAGGTCTGACGACTGAAGCCAAGCCTGTCGGCGGGCACCGATGCCGGCTGCGGCCACTCGAGCCGATGCTTCAAAGCCATCATAGGCTGCTCGGGACATGAACTTTGAGCATTCCCGAATGCCAGTGGACAAGGCCAGGAACCTCCGCAAGGGTTCCTCGGACAAACCAGCGGAGAATCCGGCTAGCTCTTTAGCCAGATCCCGGAGATACATGCCCATGTATAGCTGGTAAGTCTGGACACGACATGCGAGCATAGAGCCCTGGAAACACTTCTTACCAAGGCCATCCAGGTTACGGGCCTCCCTGCCAGGAGGCACCGAGGAGTGCATCTTCTGGCTCTTAAGACGATGCATGGCCGATTCCACTACCATGGAATGGTGTGGCAGCTGTGCCTTTTGAAAGCCAGGGCTCTTGCGGACTCGATAGATAGAATCGACCCGCTTGCTCAGGACCGGCGAGGAGGCCGGACTCTCCCACATGCGGAAGAGTAGTCGTTCCAGCATAGGAGGAACCGGTACAGTAAAGTGTTCCCTCGCGGGAGAGTCATACTGGAGGGCGTCGAGCTCTTCGGCTCGAGGCTCCTCCTCGGGATCCGCAGGGAAGGCCAAAGCCTTGGCCATATCCCTAACGAAGTCCGAGAAACCGGGCATCCTCCGGGGGGGACTGCTTCCGAGGCTCGGACTCCGGTGAGTCCGTGGGGACACCCCTAGTCCGGAACGACTCAGGCGACTCTTCCTCTTCAGACTCCCAGACCGACTCCGACGAGGACTCGGTGGGGTCGGCCCCGGCTGGGCGTGGCGCCTGCCGCCCCGCCGCCGAGGGAGTCGGCGTCGGCGACCTCGGTCCCGAACGGGAGGCCGAGGGTGACCTCGACCGAGGATCGACTCGAGTTCTCATCGACTCGAGGATCGGCTCGGTCTCCGGGGTCGACTTGGACGTCGACGTCCCGGCGGTCGGGGCAGCGGCGCCAGCGAGGCCAGCGAGCAGTGCCCGCTGCTGGTCCATGAAGGCAGACAGTCTGCTCTCCAAGGCCGTCAACCTGAGTCCGAGCTCAGGTGACCCAGCAGCCCCCGACTCGGGCCCCGACGGCGTCGGGCCCGACGTCGGCTGTCGCGGAGGCGAGTCCAGAAGGACTACAGGACTTACCCGAGCAGGCATCTCCGACTCCAGGCGAGGGGTCGCTTCGGGAGGTGTTCCTTCTCCAAGGACCCGGGGCGGCTATCGGGGCTATGCGACCTGGCCCTCGCGGAACCAGGAGCGTCCACCGACGCCGCCCTCGGCGGGTTTCACCGTCCGACGATGGTCCCCGGAGGGAGAACCCGGTCGGAGGAACTCCGGCGACGGTCCGAGCTGGAGCCTTTTGACGCGGAGGCCTCCGACGAGGTCCGGGTACGGCTGGGGTCAGCGGAAGATTCGATCACGCTGATGCCGCCGACTTCTCAACGCTTTTGAGGACATTTTGCCGCAGGGCCCACAGATCAGTTCCTCATGATCCGGGCCCAGGCAGCGGAGGCAAAAGTCGTGTGTGTCAGTTAGTGACATATTTCGGTCACACTGACCACACCGCTTAAAGCCACTGGCAGCCATCGGGGGAAAAAGGGCCCCTGCGAGGTCAAAGGACCGGGCTGCCAGGGAAAAATCGAAAACGAAAGCTGACAAAGTCAGAAAAACCGAAAAAAGTAAGAGGACTCGTGACCGGCGTCGCGAGTCCGGGCGGGAAAACGATCGGCGTCGAACCGAAGGAAAATCGACTTTTTCGCGGGGACAAGACGGGGACGTCTGTAGGGCTCCGCGGAAAAAAGAAGACTGGCTAAGATGGCACCCTCGGGCGGGAAGACGACCGCGCATGCGCGCTGCAATTCCCAAAGGCTTTCTTTGAAAGCTAGGGAAAATTGCTCCGCGAGGGCTCCGTCGGCGCCGACGTCACCCATAAGTGAGGACTGACTTCCTGCTTGGTCCTGGAGAACAACCTTTTTGAAAGAAGGGGAAGCTGCAAAACTAGAGGGCATAAAATGAAGCTGCAAAGAGGTAAACCTAAAAGCAATACCTGGAAATACTTTTTGACTGAAAGAGTGATGGATGCTTGGAATACCCTCCCAATGAAGTGGTAGGGGCACAAAACAGTGGCAGAATTCAAAATGGCAAGGGACAGACACAAGTTTATCCCTTCATAGCAAGGGCATAAAAATCGAAGCAAACTTAAATATCCCGTCTACTTAAAAAAAGGGAGTGATCTGCATGGAGCAGTGGGTACAACCACTCTAGCCACCTTACTGGGCAGACTAGATGGAACATATTGGTCTATCTGCCGTCATATACAACGTTACTATACTAGAAGTCTCAAAATAAGATGGCAGGGTTAGAATATATAGCACAGAATGATACAACAGGCATCTCGGAGACTTGGTGGAAAGACTACAATCAAAGGGACATTGATAGCTGGGTATAAATTAAATTGCAATGATAGGGTAGATCAAATTGGTGGAGGGGCAGTGCTATATGTTAAAGAAGGTATAGAGCCAAACAGGATAAACGTTTTATAGAAAACAAAGTACACTGTAGAAATTCTATGGCTAGAACGTCCATGTAAAAAGGCGAAGGCAATATGAATGGGGGTGTACTACGATCTACCTGGCCAGAATGAACAGATGGATGATGAAATGCTAAAAGAAATTTGGGAAGTTAACAAATTGCAATACAGTAATAATGCCTGATTTCAATTACCCCAGTATGGACTGTCTCAATGTCACATCAGAGCAAAAAGAAGCAAAGTATCTGTAAAATACGTGGGAACAAAAGAACAGATACCAGGACTGGCAGGTTTTTCAGGTTTTGCAAACCCCTTTTATTAGCCCCTACGCGTTTCGGCCTCTCGGCCTTCTTCAGGGGGATATCAAGTGAGGGAGCAAACCTCAAAAGAACATACTTATAATTAAAAACAAAAAACAGAATTATAGTTAAAAACAAAATCATAATTCAAAATCATAATTAAACATTTAAAAACAAACTGCCAAAAGATAAAATATTAAATAACCAATAGTTAAAAAGATATAAAACTAAAAACATACAAATTATTATAATGAGAAATCAACAAAAGTCAAAACCGCATAATATAAACAAAGAAAGTCACCAATAGAATCAAAATACATATATGTGTGTTATCAAAACCTAATATGTGTGAGATGAGGAGGACAAATATAAAACGAATGCGTCGTGTGTTATTAAATACCTATGAAAGCATGTGAACGGAAATATAGTGAACAATGATAAAATGCATAAAGACATAAACATGTTGACCGATACCTTATTGAAATATCTGGAGAGGAAACCTAACAGTAAAGGAAGCTCAGGTATGAACTCTGATCTATGCCCTAGCTCTTCATCTGGAAGACAGCAGGGAAACAGATATTCTCCTGAGAGTGCTTCATTAAGGAATTCCTCTGAGACAGACCATGATATTGATTCTATGATAGTTGAAGGAGGAGATATTTTAAATGATCAGAATGAATACATGGATTGCTCTCTGTCTAGGCTGCTGTGGTAAAATACTTTCACAAATACAACAACCATCAAAAAGAACTCTAACTTGTTCTTTTATCTACCCAGAAAAGCCTGCAAGAAAGTTTTAGGGTAGGATTTGAGCCACGTAGAGAAAGGGGAACCAGCAAAGGGGTTTGCAGCTGGCTAATGATTGATAATTAAGCCATGCATAGTTGCACGTGAGCTCTGAAAGAAAACTACTGTTTGTGTGTGAAAATACAAGAAAGTTATCCTTGAAAAAGAACAGTTTTTGGTTACTTTGTGGGTTTTGTTTTTGCTTTTGGAGCACTGCTAAAAGGTATTAGCAGGAGCCCTCAGAAAGACCTTTCTATTTCCCATCAAGGTCTTTATTGTTTGATTGATTGCTTAAGAAGCTCAGTTGCTTATATAATGATTTGTTTTTCCTAAGTACAATACTGAAAGCAAGTGTCCTTTTGTGTTACCAAGTAAATCTGTGTGGGAGAAATAACCCCATAAATAAAATATATTTTCTTTGCTTACACTCGAGCAACACAACTCATTATTTTGTGAACGGCTGATTCTGGTATGAGTGGACTACATTCCCCACAATCCTTTGCAAGTCATAATAGTATTTGCCTTTGCCAAGACTGTGGACATTCTCACCCAGCGCCCCCGTTTACAGATCATAAGAAGAAATGTTTAAAACAATGCAAAAAGAGATTTCCTTACTGCAGCAGCGTGAACCTCCGTGTGAGAACAATGTTAAGGAATGAGTGACTCCGGTGGTTACCTTTTAACGGCGTTTTCCCGCCGAATCGGGGTCAGAGGTCATTGTTTGAATCTCTTTATAATATACATTATAGTACTTATCTGATTAAAATGAAAAGTGGTTAATGAGTTTAAAATAAGTAAACACGAGTTGTTACACATGTATACAGTTATATATATATTTTATATATGATATGTACTATGACATTATTTTTTCGTCCAAACAAATTATCTCAATGTGTAAAAGAACTTTATATATATCCAAAATTAATGAAATGTAATAACTTACAGAAGAAAAGAAAGAGAGAGGGGGGAGGGGGGGAAAAGGAAGGGAGGGGAGGGGGAAAGGAAGGGGGAGGAGGGAAAAGGGAAAGGGGGAGGAGGGAAAAGGGAAAGGGGAAGGGGGGAGGGGAGGAAACAAGGAAAGCATAGTTACTCACCTGTAACAGGTGATCTCCGGAAACAGCAGGAATTTAGTCTTCACATATGGGTATCGTCGGTACCGACGGAGCCCGCGCGGGAACGCTCCCCAGCGTCCAAATAGAAAGCTTTTGGGAGCATCCCACAGAGCCTGCGTGCTGCCTTCCCGCCTTTCCCAACTATCTCTCTCCAGTTGAGTTTAAAGCTGAGAGAGAGAGAGAGAGAGATAGATACAACTCCTAGGGGAGGTGGGTGGGTTGTGAAGACTAAATTCCTGCAGTTCCCAGAGATCACCTGTCACAGGTGAGTAACTATCCGATCTCCAGGAACAAGCAGGAATGTAGTCTTCACATATGGGGGACTCCATAGCTACCGATGCCAGGGAGAAACTCCAGACGTTGTGTGCCCGTTTGAAAGGGCTCCACCTCCCCCCATGGATCTCTGGCATCCTAACAGGGATGGTGGGTATTTTATTTATTTACATTCTCTTATATACCGTACTATTCGGCATCAGCGCGGTTTACATGGAACAAAATGCTCAGTACAACAACATGTATGAGTTTACAGATAACAGGGAACAAAAAACTTGGATAACAGGGGTAAACTATTTACAAAACTTATTGCATGGAAAAATCAAAGGATTCATAGAAGACACAATCACGTCATAGGTTTGAGTATCAAGTTGTTGTGTTGTTGGTATGCTATAAGTTTGTCTGGGGATGTGGATGGTATGGGGGTGTATTGGAGCTCTAAGGGATGCAGTTGGGCTCAATAAGGTGCTTGTTGAAGAGGTGACCTTTGAGGGCTTTCCTGAACTGTGGTAGATTCTTAATAGCCCGGATATCATGGGGTAATGAATTCCAGTATCTTGGGGCAATGAGACTGAAAGCCCTGTTGGCTGTGATTTAGTGCAAACAGTAAGAGCCTTCGGTACGGTTAAGGAGTTTATAGCCGTGGATCTTCTTGCTCTATTTGGTGATGTGGCATGGATGAGGGAGGTTAAGGATGTGGATGAGAGATTGTGAAGAGCTTTAAAAGTGATTATCAAGATCTTGAAAACTATTCTAGCCTGGATGGGTAGCCAGTGCAACTGAATTAGCAGGGGTGTCACGTGGTCGCTCCTGGATGCTCCATGTAGGATTCTTGCTGCCGTGTTCATGGCTAGCTGCAGCGGGTTTAGTGTAGACTGGGGAAGACCTTGTAATATGGCATTGGCATAGTCGAAATGGGGGATGATCAATGCCTGGAAAATTGTCCGAAAGTCAGATGGTTCAAGCATGGGGCGTAAATGTCTAAGTGAGCGGATCTTGCCGTAGACTGATCTGACTATGTTCCCTATGTGAGCCTTCATATCCAGGCGTTGATCTAGGATGACTCCCAGGTATCGTACTGATGGTTTAGAGTGTAGCTCAGCTTCATTTACTTTAAGATATTGTGGTGGGGTAAAGTTGGGGTTCCTCGTAATGAAGAGTACTTCCGTTTTCTTGTGTTGTATTCTGAGGTTTTGAGAAAGAAGCCAGTCTGATATTGCATTGAAACAACTCGTCAGTGGGGAGAGGTCCAGATGCTCAGTAAAGAAAGGAATGTAGAGAAGGACATCGTCTGCGTATAACATGCAGTCAACATTGAAGGACCAGATGATGTTACAAATTGGCTGCATGTAAATATTGAACAAGAGCGCAGAAAGGGAGGATCCTTGTGGGACTCCTTGACTTTGGTGGAAAGGTTCAGAATTTGTCCCTCTAGAACGAACATGTTGCCATCTTGCCGACAGGTAGGATCTGCACCATTCGAGCGCTCGTCCATTAATGCCTTTGTCGATCAGCCGTCTTAATAGAAGCTCATGATTTACTGAATCAAAGGCTGCAGCGATGTCCAGAAAGATGAGAGCAAAACCCTTACGGATGTCATCAATGCCTGTGATTATCTTGCAGAAGAGAGTGGTGAGGAGGGTTTCCACTCCGTGAAATTCTCTAAAGCCATGTTGGCAAGGGTCTAACGGTGCAGTGGAGTCGATGTGATCCTGTAATTGTCGTTGAGCTTCTTTTTCAATGATCTTCGCAAGAAGTGGAATGCTGGATATGGGTCTATAGGATTCCACCTGCTGGGGATCAAGTTTGCAGTTTTTTAGCAGAGGTCTAATAGAGGTGCATTTAAGGGCGGAAGGGAAGGAGCCGGTTGAGAAGGAGAGGGTCATTATTTTGGACAGTACTGGGCTGAAATGGGTAGGAGTTGATTAAGTATCGAACAGGTGTTGAAGAACAGCCTGACCAAAAAAGGCATCCCGGCGGGAGTCCTTGTCCAAGCAGTAATGGGCTGTGAAGGTATGAACCGAGGCCCAGGTAGCTGCTCGACAGATGTCGTCGATAGACACAGAGTGAAGATGAGCCATAGAGGCTGCCATGGCTCTCACATTGTGCGCTGTGACATGGCCTTCAAGAGGAAGGTTCTTACTCCGAAAGGCAAAAGAAATACACTGTGCAATCCAGTTGGACAGTGTCCTTTTGGAGACTGGAAGTCCTAAATGACTAGGATCAAAAGCAACAAAGAGTTGAGAGGACTTTCTATGTTGTTGCGTCCTTTGCAAATAAAAAGCCAAAGCTCTTTTACAGTCCAAAGTATGAAGATTCCTTTCTGCCTTAGAGGCGTGAGGCCTTGCGAAAAAAACAGGAAGGTAAACTGCTTGGTTTAAATGAAAAGGTGAAACCACCTTTGGCATAAAGTGAGGATAAGTCCTAAAGACTACCTTATCATGATGAAACCTTGTATAAGGAAGATCAGCCACCAATGCTTGCAACTCACTGATGCGACGTGCTGATGTGATTGCAATAAGAAAAATAACCTTCCAGGAAAGAAATTTTAAAGAGGTAGTAGCCAATGGTTCAAAAGGAGGCTTCATGAGCTGGCCAAGAACCAGATTTAAATCCCATGCCACCGGTGGTGGCTTAACGGGAGACTTAGGTAAAAGAAGGCCTCTCAAATCTCGTTATGATGGGATGAGAGGAAATAGGTTGCCCTTTTAAAGGATTTGAGAGAAGCTGCAATAGCACTCAAATGAGCTCTCACTGGTCTTAAGCCCTGCATTAGACAAATGAAGGAGATATTCCAGTAATGATTCCAGAGGTATTGCAAGAGGGTTAAGACCCTTCTGCAAACACCATATGGTAAACCTTTTCCACTTGAAAGCATAAGAGCGTCTTGTGGGATGGTTTCCTGGAAGCATAAAGGATATCCTTTACTTGCTGAGAAAGGTTAAGACCATGAAGTTCTAGGCTTTCAGCAAACCAGGCCCTGAGGTGTAGAGACTGGGGATTGGGATGCCAGAGCATCCCGTCCTCCTGGGATAGGAGATCTGGAGCAGATCCTAACTCCAGAGATGGAGCTTGAGAGAGATGTAAGAGCAGAGGGTACCACACTTGTCGTGGCCAATGTGGAGCTATGAGAATCATATGGCCTCTGTCTCTGTCTCTCTGAAGTTTGAATAGAGTTTTGGGAATTAGGGGAATGGGTGGGAAGGCATACAGAAAGTCCCGACCCCAATGGAGGAGGAAGGCATCCCTGGCCTGACAACCCTGAGCCGGAATTCTGGAACAGAACTAGAGAAGTTTGGCATTCAGCGGGTTTGCAAAGAGGTCTATGTCTGGGGTTCCCCAAAATTGGAAAATTTTGCCACCTGGTCTGCATAGAGAGACCATTCGTGTGGAAGCAGAACTCGACTGAGTCTGTCTGCCCAAGAGTTTTGAATGCCTGGAAGATACACTGCAAGGAGATGAATCTGATGCTCTCTGGTGAGGGCCCAAAGTCGCAAAGCTTCGTTGCAGAGCGACAGAGCCTGTTCCACCCTGCTTGTTCAAATAGAACATGGCTACCTGGTTGTCCGTTTGAATTAGGACAGTTTTGTAGCTGAGCTGGGTGTGAAAGACTCGAAGAGCAAGGAAAATTGCTCCGGGTTCTAGAAGATTGATGTGTAAATTGGTCTCCTGTGGAGTCCAGGTACCCTGGGTAGAGAGGCCTTGGAAATGGGCTCCCCAACCCACCTGTGAGGCATCTGTTAGAGCTACTTGGAGTGGGCGTTGCTGAAAAGGGGACCCTACCAACAGATTCTGGGGTGACTGCCACCATTGGAGAGACAACATAAGACGATCTGAGGTTGCTATTTTGTCTGACAGGCAACCTGACGCCTGAGTCCTTTGCGTGGATAGAGTCCACTGGGCTGCTCTCATATGGAGGCGGGCATAAGGGACCACATGCATGGTGGATGAAATGTGGCCTAGCAGTTGTAACATTTCCCGAGCAGTGAGGTGAGACTTTAGCATTGCTTGGGAAGCTAACTGCAAAAATGCGAAGGCAGCGGGACTGTGGAAGATAGGCCCTTGTCTGTCTGGTATCCAACAGGGCTCCTACGAACTCTAGAGACTGAGTGGGAGCTAGGTTGGATTTTGGGAAGTTTATGACAAGTCCCAAATATTGGAGGATACGCATTGTGCGAGATAGGGAAATCCTGGCCTCTGGCTCTGATGGGGCTCGAATGAGCCAATCGTCCAAGTGAGGGAAGATGAATATTTTTAGGGTGCGGAGAAATTCTGCCACCACAGCCATGCATTTTGTGAACACCCTTGGTGCTGAGGCCAGGCCAAAAGGAAGAACTCTGTATTGGTAGTGCTTCCCTTGAAATAGAAAGCGAAGAAACCTTCGGTGAGTTGGATGGATGAGAACATGGGTGTACGCATCCTTGAGATCTAGAGAACAAAGCCCATCCTGACTCTGAAGGTATGGCAGTAGAGTTCCTAGAGAAATCATTTTGAATTTCTCTTTGAACAGGAATTTGTTCAATTCTCTGAGGTCCAAAATGGGTCTGTGCCCTCCTGTTTTCTTTGGAATAAGGAAAAAGGGGGACTAGAACCCTGCACCTTGTTGATGAATAGGTACTTCTATTGCCCCTTGGGCAAGAAGCAGACTGACCTCGTGATCTAACTGGGAGTTGAGAGAGGTCTGAGAATTGAACTGTCTTACCATTGAAGGAGGGGGCATGCTGAGGAAGTGAAGCTTGTATCCCTCTCTTACAATGAATAGAGTCCAACTTTCTGCTGTTATCTGCCCCCATCTGGGGGCAAAAAAACATAACCTTCCTCAAACTTTGACACCGTTTCGCAAGCTTTAGATGGAGGTCAATAAGCGTATCCATGAGGCTGAGCAGCATATTGGACGCCTAGAGGATGAGGCTTTAGGACTCCACTGGGGCAATGATGGAGCTACAGGTCTTGGTGGCCCAACAAGCTAATAAGCTTGTTGACATGAAGAACCGCAACATGCCAGGGACATAAGATATGCCATACTGGGTCAGACCAAGGTCCACCAAGCCCAGTATCCTGTTTTCAACAGTGGCCAATCCAGATGTAATCATTTCTGCTTCGCTGGAAAATGGAACTCCGAGGGGTTTTTGGAGGGCTGGTTGCTATCCTTATTTCCACTAGTAGCGGACTGTGACTTTGGTTACAGAGCGGGCTTATCACCTGGGAGTATTGCGAAAGCCTTGTTGAGGTCCCGGAGGTCGGGGCGGATGGACCGGTGAAACCTGCCACCAGCGCCTGCTGCTGCTCCATGAAGGCAGACATGCTGCGCTCCAGGGCCACCATCCTGAGACCGAGCTCAGAAGGCTCCGCAGCCTCCGGCTCGGGTCCCGGCGCTGTCGGGCCCGAGGCCGGTTCTCCCGGAGGAGAGTCTACGAGGACAACAGCAGTTACTTTCCTCGGCGTCTCCGGCTCCATGCGAGGCAGCTTTGCAGGCCGCTCCAACTCCGAGGACTCAAGGGCCCAAGTCGATCAGAGGCATCCAACGACGACGCCCTCAAGTTTTTTCTTCCTCTGGTGTTCCCGCGAGGGAGACCACTGCTCAGAAGACCCCCCGACACTTGGGTTCAGACAACTCCCAAGATGTCGAGGCCTCTGAAGAGGTCCAGACCCGGGGGGATGCAGACTCAGAAAATCCTTTCACGCTGCTGCGCCTACTTCTAAGATTTTCCCACATGGCATCAGGTCATGGTCGTGCCCGAGGCATCGGATACAGCAGTCATGTGTGTCTGTGAGGGACATTAACTTTTTACACCGATCACACTTCTTAAACCCGCTGTCAGCCATCAGGGGAAAAAGGGTCCCTGCAAGGTCAAACGACTGGGCTGCAAGTGAACAGTGAAAAAAAGCGCAAAAGCTAGTCACTAAGGACAAAAACAAAAAAGCTGGACCGGACTCGATACCAGTGTACTGAGCCGAAGGCGGGAAGGGGAACCGATGTCGAACCAGTAAGAAAAGAAAAGTAATTTCTCACTTTTAAACACTTTTTTCTTAGGACACTAGGACAACGTCCGTTGGGCTCTGCGGAAAAAAAGGGACTGAGCAAGATGGCACCCTTGGGCGGGAAGGGGACTGCGCATGCGTGATGCAATCCCAAAGGCTTTCTTTGAAAGCTGGGTATTTGCTCCGCACGAGGGCTCCGCGCCGCAGTCACCCCCATATGTGAGGGCTGACTTCCTGCTTGTTCCTGGAGAAGGAAGACTAAGATTTTGTCTCATGCAGCTCCTTCACCAGCTTCTCCAAAGAATCCAGCATACCGCAGCCCGCCTTCTTTCCCACTCATCTCATTCGCACCATATAACTCCTCTTCTTATCCACTTACACTGGTTGCCTGTTCCTTTCCGCTCCCAATACAAACTACTTACTTTGGTTCACAAGGCCCTCCACACCAACTCCCCACAATATCTAGCTGATTTAATCCACTTCCACACTCCCAGATACACCCCCCGCTCATTTCACCTAAACCGGCTTATCCTTCCCCCCCCTTCTGCCGCTCACTTGCAATCCGCCCGCTCTTCAGCTTTTTTCTTTATAGGCCCCGCACTATGGACCTCCCTCCCCTCCGCTATCCGATTAGAACCCTCCCACTCAGCATTTAAACAGCAGCTAAAAACCCACTTTTCCCTTGCTTTTAACCTCCCCACCTCTCCTCCCTCTCTATAATCCTACTCCTCTCCTCTCACCCTCTCCTGCCCTCTCTGTTGTTCTTTTTTTATAAAATGTAACTTCCTTTTCTTTTACTGGCCTTGTGCCCTATTTTTTAATGGTTTTTATATGTTGTAAACCGCTCTGATTTTATTGTGAAGGGCGGTCAATCAAGTTTTATTAAACATAAACAAACATAAACAAAGGTTACAAATAGAAACTTCCCCTTAAAAGCCAGGGACTAACCGGGCTTTGGAAGATGTGTCTGCTGCCCAGTCCCTAAGCCAGATCCAACACCATGACACAGTCGTCAGAGCACCATCCCTAGCTGCCAAATGTACCAGGTCATACATGGCATCAGAAAGGAAGGCTATAGCCGATGCCAAAAGAGGGGTAGTGTCATCCAGCAAAAGAGACTGAATCCACAGTAGCAGGGTTTGGAGACATCAGGCTGGCACATACTGCTAGCTGTAGGATAGTAGTCGCCATGGCAACAATGAATCCACCTTGCGGTCCAGAACATCCTTTAAGGCCTATCTGCCTTCCACAGGAATGGAAGTCCATCTGGTAACCACTGTGATCTGAGCATCCATCTTGGGAATGTCAAACCACTCAATGCACTCCTTATCTGAGAGAGCATAGAGTTTTTTACACACCCAGAGTCCCTTAGGTCGAGAGTCAGAAGAGTCTCACTCTGACTGGATCAAATCCTTGATCACATCCAGGAATAGGAAGGCGGTAGTGGATTTCTGCACCCCTTGAAGAAGTGGGTGCAACTTCGGCTCCTGCTCCATACCGGTAGCATCCGTCAAATTCAAGGCGGATGAGACCCTGGCAATCAATGCCACCAGCTCCCCCTTCTGGAATAGGTGAATCACTCCAGCCTCTTCACAATCCTAGGAAGATTAGAGTACTTCATCATCCACATCAGAGCCCAATACCGAGCCACCTGAATCCGAGCTAGAGGCAAAGTCTCTGACTGATCTCAGTTGTTTGCCATCTCCAGAGGACATCCCTTGCCAGGGACATTTATTTATTTATTTATTTAAAGTCTTTTCTATACCACGCTCTTCAAAATCAGCTCGGTTTACAGATAATGGCAGTTTTGTTCAGATACAGGTAGCGCCCGTACTGGACTTACAGAAAACAGGGTTATTCAACTTGGGTTAACTGGGGGAACTATATACAAGCTCTAGGCTAAGGAAGATTACAGTTTTGGGTGACTATATACATGCTCCTGCTGGGAGTCAGGTCGTGCTACCGTGCAGCGCTGGTGGCGTGTATAGTAGGTAGTTTAGGGTGGCTGTTTTGGTGGCCGAGGATGGGTGGTTGTTGTGTGGTACCATAATGCTGCAGGAAGAGGTGGCGTTTCAGTGCCTTCCTGAACTGGCTAAGGTCTGTAATGGCCCGGATGCCGGGTGGGAGGGCATTCCAACACGAGGGGGCATAGAACACAAAAGCCCTCTTTCTTGTTGTCTGCGAGCACTTTGTAATCTTGCTAGGGATACATAGGGTACTGGCTGTGACTGATCTTCTGGCTCTATTTGGGGGAGTGGGGAGAATGAGGTCTGAGATGGAAGAGGAGGTGAGTCTGTTGATGGCTTTGAAGGTCAACAGTAGGATCTTGAAGGTGAGTCTACAGTGGATTGGCAGCCAGTGGAGGTGCTTCAAGATTGGTGTTATGTGGTCCCTCCTGGCGGCACCATGTAGTATTCTGGCTGCTGCATTCATAGCCAGATGCAGTGGGTTCAACGTGTTTTTCGTAGTCCCTGTAGGATGGCATTGGCATAGTCAAAGTGGGGGATGATTAAGGCCTGGTAGATTGTCCTGAAGTCGTCTGGTTCCAGTAGGGGGCGTAGGTGTCGGATTGTCCGAATCTTGAGGTATACTGCCTTGACAGTGTTGTTTATATGGGCTTTCATATCCAACTGTTGGTCAAGTGTTACCCCTAAGTAGCGGATTGTGGGTTTGCTTTGGAGCTTGGCGCATCTTACTTTTAGTGCTGCTGGCGGGGCGAATGATTGGTCCCTGGTGAAGAATAGAGCCTCCGTTTTCTCGAAATTTATTCTGAGGTTTTGGGTGTGGAGCCAGTCGGTTATAGCGTTGAAGCAGGCGGTTAGTGGTGAGAAATCCAGCTGGTCGGTTGCAAATGGCATGTAGAGTAACACGTCGTCAGCGTATATAAGGCATGAGATGCCGAAGGAGTGGGCGAGTGCGCAGATGGGCTGTATATGTTGAAAAACAGCGCCGAGAGGGAGGATCCCTGTGGGACTCCCTGTTTTTGCTGGAATGGTTTGGAGGTCGTGGTCCCTGTCCTCACATGCTGCCATCTGTCTGAGAGGTAAGATTTGCACCATCTCAATGCCATGTCCTGGATCCCTTTTTCTCTGCCAGGTGCCCCATGAGCAGCTCATGGTCGACGGAGTCAAAAGCTACGGCGATGTCCAAGAAGATTAGGGCATAACCTCTTCTGGTGTTGTCCGGGCCAGTGGTGAGATTGTTGAAGAGAATGGTCAGGAGTGTCTTAACGTCATGTGCTTCTCTGAATCCGTGTTGGCATAGGTCTAAGGGCGCGGTGGTCTCAATATGGTTCTGGATTTGTTGTTGGACGAGCTTTTCAATTATCTTGGCCAATAGTGGGATGCTTGAAATTGGCCTGTATGAATCCACTTTTTGGAGGTCCAGTTTGCAGCTTTTTAGGAGTGGTCTAATGGACGTTTGCTTTAGGCTTTGTGGGAATGCTCCCGTAGCGAAGGAGAGATTGATGAGTCTGGTTAAGAAAGGGCTAAATTCCTTGCGCAGTGTCCTTTATCCAGAACGCAGGGCAGGGATCATTTGGCGCCATGGTGGTGTTAATCGCGTTGACAGTGTCTTCGACGTTCTTCGCTGAAGGTGATGAGAAGGTGGATAGTGGTGTTGGGTGATGTGGTCCGTTCACAGGGGGTGGGTGATGCCGTTTTGACAGTCTGAATTATCTTTGACTGTAGGTAGTCCGCGTATTCTTGTGGCTCTGGCATGCTTCGTTGGGTGGGGAAGGTTCATTCGTGAGGGTCCTTACTAGGCTGAATAGATCCTTTGGTTTGTTCAGGGAGCGCTGCAGTATTTCTGCGTGGTAGCGTCTCATTGTCTCAGCTACTTCCTCGTGGGGTTTACTCAGGTATGAGGTGTAAATGTCTAGATCATCGGTGGTACGTGAGCGACGCCATTTTCTTTCAAGTTTCCTTAGGTGGCAAAGTGATGTCCGTAGTTCAGGAGAGTACCTTGAGGCAGTCTTTCTTTTTCTGAGTGTTGCGTCCCCAGTTGGTTGGTTAACAATGGAGTTGAGACTATTGTTCCACGCAGAGAGCATTTCCTCGAGATTGGTTTCTGTGAGGTTGAACAGAGGTAGGGTTTTGCTGAGTATCTCTTCCTTGTTGAAGTGTCTGGAATTTGCTTTTGGGCAGGCATCGGCAGTGGGTTGGTGTCTTGTCTGAGCCTGCTGGTTGGTCAGCTGGAGTCTTATTAGTCTATGGTCAGACCATGGGACTGACGTGAGGGAAATGGAAAGTGGATGGTTCTGGCTTGTGGCTGACTGTGGGGAGAAAATCAGGTCCAGCTTGTTTCCTTTTGTGTGGGTGGGCTCATTGATCATGTGCTCGTATCCCAGCTGGCTGAGCACATTCAGGAGGGAGCTGGCGTGTTCTTCTGGGAGGGCTGGGAGGTTGAAATCCCCCATAAGCCAGTAGGTTGTGTGTGGGTTCTTGGTATTGCAGGCCAGGTCGATTATCGTTGAGAGGTCGTCTGGCGAGGATGATGGGGATCTGTAGATTAGGTTGATAGCGTTGTGCTTATTTGCGAGGGTGATGAAGTCCAGGTGTGTGGTACTATTAGCGTCGGTCTGCTGGAATTGGAACTCGGTTCTCGTGAGCGCCAGGGTTCCTCCCCTCCTGCGGTCGGCTCTGTGGCAGGTGTGGACTGAGAAGTTGGTGGGGGTGAGTTGGTTCAGGATGACTGCGTCAGCGTCTTGTGAGCCATGTCTCCGTGACCAATAGGATGTCTAACTTGTGGTAGGATATCAGGTCAGAGATGATTGTCCATTTCTTCCGGACTGAGCGGGTGTTAATGAGGGCACAGTTCAGGTAGCAGGGTTGCGGGCATTTTTCAGGCAGAACTTTCTTGGAGTGCTGGAGTGAGACGTAGAGTAGGTGTGGGTTATGGTTGTGTTTGGGTTCTGCCTCAAGGTGTCGGGATGTGTCCACCCATCTTCTCCCAGGACCCCATAGGGTTGGTATGGGGTTGCCGGTGGCGGTGAAGGTGAGGGCACTATGGAGTAGACTGGAGAGAAGGTAAAAGCTGGCTGCTGCAATAAGGGAGGGTGCCATTCTGAGGAGGCTACTTTGTGGGGCCCTGTGGATCGAATCTATGCACAGCTGTGTGATGTTGGGCTGGTATGACTCAGGTGGCGGGTGGGTTGGGCTAACTAGCAGTCCGCTATGTGTGGCACTTAGGGTGTACGTATATGGATACCTGATCTAGAGTAGCGCTCCTGCTTTGAGGCTTGCGTCTGTGGCACTTCTAGTAGCAGATCTATGGCAATTCTATGGCAGGTGCGAGAGTAATATGAGTAGAAATAGCTTTCAAGCAGATTCAGTTCTAACACTTTAGCTACTAAATCTAGCGATTATTCGAGCAGTTCCCGGATAGTAATTATCTTAAAAGTTCTCACTTTGGATGTGATCTTGTGGTGATGGTGGGCCATGATCGTGTGGTAGGGTGTCCGTCTTGCTGTCAGGTCTGCTGGTCTCGCTGTAGTATGGCATTAAGGTACGGGCCCTCTGCCTAAGGGCCACGCCAAAGGGTCCTCTGGCGAGACCCGCCAGGCGCAGGCACGCCTGCCGGATGCGGGCTTTTATTTAGCCAAGGGTAATTGTATAGGGCTTCCATTCTCAACCCGCCCGCATGAGACTGTGCCTGGGGGGCACCCAGAGGCCACAGCGTCTGAATTTTACCTGTTTAGTGGACCCGGCCCATTTTTAAAAAGGAAAATAATTCTGGTGAGGACAATACTGGGTCTGGAAGCTCTCCTCTCGGAAATGACCCCCATGACCAGGAGGGCACAGCCACCACAGACCCCTCTGAAGACAATGAGCGGCTCACAGAAGAGTATCCAGATCCTCTGGCCGGCTGGGTATCCTTACCCATAGTGCCATTCATCACCTCCTGCCTTCAGGTAGGTTTAAGGTCAGACTAACTGCGTCCCTCATCTGGGAAAGACTCAGAAGCTGCCATGCAAGAAGAGCAGAGTCCTGAATCCAGTGATGAGGCACCTCACTTGCCACAGGTCAAACAGCATTTCCTGGAAGACAGAGTTAAGGAAAATATCACAACAGCATGCGCTAAGACTGAGGGGGCTCAAATGTGTGTGTTAACTGCTCTTTTATTGCAACGTGCATTACAGGAGCTAGGGAAGGCGTGCATGTTTGAGCCACTTGGGCAGGCTGCATGTTAGGAATGTGCAACCGCTAGGCGCACAATAGGTAAGAACATTATTAACATGTGTAGAAAACAGCAGGAAACCCCCACACCATGCCAACGGTTACCAGCAGTCCACCCCAAAATGCATCCCCAGGAAAACTGAATTGGGAGCCCTCAACAAGGACAGTGACTAGATCAAGCCTAGGTACTCACCCCGAGAGCCCCAGGTCAAGAATCCATGCCAGGCTCAGCTCTAATCCCCTGAAACTGTTACCTGTCTTTTGCAACACTGTCTATAAGGTGGCTGGCAGGCAGAACCCTCTGAGAGCCTTCTGCAATCTTCAGGAGAGAGCAGGAGGACAGAGGAGGAGGGAGGGGACACTGAGGTTGTGCAAGGCTGCTGCACTCTTCCAGATCCTTCCAATTTTCTGAGTGCTTCAATAGGCTCTTATCCAGGGTAAGAGCATGGAGCTGAACCAATTTTCCCTCTTCCTATGGCTACCGAAAAGACACAGTCTAGTGGAGCCTCCCACATCACACTGAAGTGAGAGATTCAACCCTTTGCTTCTCAGGTGGTCGTTCATGAGCATTTAATCAATCTTTTCCTCTCAATCCTCAGATTTTCTTCAGAGGAGAAAATCCATCCACCATCTGCTGGAGACAAAAATACTAAAGGGACCTCAGGCAGCTGAACTGAATAGAGGCTTGAGAGTGATGTCATTGAAACCTGGGCTTCATTGGTCCTTTGTCTCCACCAATCTGCTGGAAGGGAACACAACCCACTTGTCTGGATTGGTCTAGCATGACAACATGGAATTACATTTTCAGGTTTTCAAACCATACCTGTTCAGTAAACCCCCAATTCAATCCTTCAAGAATAATGCAGACAATTTATTCTCCACTTCGGTCAACTGGTATTTCAGCAGCCAATCCCGGATCACAGCCATCTCCAATGGGGTTTGGACTCCAAAGATGTAATGGTAGTTCTTTAAACAAGTACAAGGAAACCTCAAGGAAAACAAAAATAAAAGCCATGAGCTAAATATTTAACAAAGAAAGGGTAATTTTACTATCTTCATGGAACACCAGAAGAAATTCAGTGTTCCTGTTTATGAAGTAGTCTTCATACAAACCGAGTGGCAGGGATTTGTAAATATTCCTTTGATGTGTAAAAATATCAGCTTGATATGCAGTAATCAAAGGGGATAAAAGCATATATGGAACTATATTTCAAATTATTTACAAATCTTTAAATATAGTTTGAAATATAGGTTGAAATCAGTCCAAAGACTACAGAGGAAACAGAAGCAAAACACTGGTCTTGAAGTCCTTGGATTATTTTTATAGCCAAACAAACTACTCTTGCAACTCAAGTTCCTAATTAATGTAAAGTTATGCATGCTACTTCATCCTCTATTACAATTCTAAATAAGTGGAACATGCAACAGTACAATATTCCTTTGGCCTTTTGAATAGAGAGCAACAACTTTCACAAGATTTGCTGGCTTTAAGCAGGGATGTCAGACAAGCAAGCTGAGATCTGGGACTAAATTCTGGATGAAGGATCTCATACAAAGTGATAAATATTGAACATCATCATCATGAATATGGTAAGTAAAAGCTATAGTAAGAGAGCAAATCACCAAGGAAACAAATGGAGAGGACAGAGCCAAAAGTTGAATAGTGGTGCAGAAGAATGTACTAGACTAGTATACATTAAAAGAGATGAGAGAGGTAAGAAGAAAACCAAGACAGAGGAATCCTGTAATCCATGTGAAACAGAGTGTCAAGAAGTATACTGCAGAGTTGCCAAGTTACCCAGTTCCAGGAGTGCGATTTTTGGCCAGTTGTGGTTTTAAATTTGTATTGCAGTGCAGTATGGTATTTGTAGTCCTTGATTTTACCTATTGGATTAGGTGCCGCAGGTCCCATAATGCATCACAATGAGCAAGTCAGAAATCCTCTACTAACTTAAAATCTCACTCTTGGAACTGGGTAACATGGCAACTCTACAATTTGTTACCAGAGAATGTAGTAAAAGCTGTTAGCGTAGCTGGGTTTAAAAAAGGTTTGGACAAGTTCCTGGAGGACAGGTTCATAAACCATTATTAAAAGGGACCCGGGCTATCACTGCTTGACCCAATACAAGCATTGTGGAACCTGTGTCTTTTGGAGAAACTGCTAGGTACTGATGACCTAGAGTGGCCACTGTCGGAAACAGGATACTGGACTTGATGGACCTTGGTCTGACCCAGTATGCATATCGATGCTCTTATGACACTGTGACCAACAGTGCAAAGGCAGCAGACAGGCCGAACAGGTAGCTACTGAGAGGTTGTAGAAGATTCTGTCAAGGGCTACCTCTATGGAATGCAGAGGGCAAAAGCCAGCGTGGGGAGAATCCAAAATGGCTTGTGATGCAAAGAAAATCAACACAGTGAAGGCTGATGTAGGATGTTTTAGGAGGGAAGGCATTTTATGCCCCTTCCGAGGCAATTTCTTCAAACAGGTTAGTTTTGCGCTTACTGTGAGAGTCCATGAACCTCACTTCTAAGCCAGGGTATGTGGCGTAAAATCGGTGTCTCTCAAATTTACTGCTAATGCGTGGCATAGTACTTGCATTGTACCAAAAAGCACCTCCTTCTGGAGTTCATAAGATACAACATGTATGAGTAATTTTTCAAGGTGTGCTTGGAAATTCAGCCTGTGGCACAGAACACAATGGGAAGCTATTTTTTTTTGCCACATTTTCTTGGCCTCTGACTGCATTTCTTGGTACTTGGAAGATTTTCTCTCTCTCAGCACGATTCACAGAATAGACATTTGGGACTGAAACGTCTTATAATCACTTCTGTTATGGTGGTGTTCTTTACTATTATTTCAGGCTTCCTTGCATCGAACTTTTTATCTGTCAGAATGGTAGTATTCCATTGTCTGCAATTCTCATGTGCCATCTCATGTGCCATTTTGTATAAGTTAAATGTGTATACAGAGTAATAAATAATAAAACTACAGAGTTTATTAATTGTATTGTTTATTTAACCGATTGACAATGTATCAGTAGAAAACGTATTAAGTGCTTATTTGCCTCTATCTTGGGGGTGATTACTTTATGCTGGTTATTCCTGTAATAATGCAACATGGCATGCATGGTTCCTTCAAATTTCTTTTGGTCAATTAGGAATCATGGCATAAGTTGTTTGTTGGACTGTGGTCAACGTGTCTCCCAATTTTAACATTAGTACAGAAAACTTCACTATGTACTGTTTTAAATGTTTGCTCTAATGAAAAATAAGGTAGAGGCCATTTTTTGGCCTAAAAATCCATACTACATTGGATATATCATAGTGGTTATTTTACAAGCATTTATACATGTAGATTGGCACACACATGTAAATGCAATTTTAGAAAAGGACTATTTGCACATGGTGATGCCTATTAATTTTAGATTTTCCAGAAGGCACGGTAAATGGTTTGATGAGGAAGTCGTTTGGGCAGGCCTACAATACTAACATGGATAACCCATCTTAACAGGGAATCCACACCACTTAAAAAAAAAAAGTCCACAAAACATAGATATTGATATTTACAGATGCCCCTAAGAACGAACAGGATCCTGCATGAAGAGGTAGATGTAAAGGCAAAGGTCCCCTCTGACATCCGATCCTCCCCTCACAACAAGAACTCCTCCCCATCCCTGATGCCATCCCTGGCCTCACCAAGGTCCCTGAGGTCTTGTGGGAACTGGAATGATCCCCAGTTACTCCGGCTCATTCTGCTATCTGTTCCAAAATGGTAATCGCATGGTACTATCGCTGAGGGACAGGCTATCAAAAAAGGGCATTGCAAAAGGTCATGAGCACCATTTTAAAGTCGGGGCCAGAAATTCTTGGAAGGGGGGGATGAAATTTATGCAGCAGGCAAGAAGGGATTGGGAAGTGCAGTGATTTTAAAAAGCTGCTGCCATGCACATAGAGGATGAAGTTCTGCTCCCCCACCCCCCATGTGCAAATTTTCATAAATCATTGCTCCCACTGGACATGGGAAGAAATCACTGTTCAGTCCTGCACATCCTTACACATATTTTTACAAGAGATTGCCTGCATTTTGAACTGAGATTTTACCACCCTAATTTAAGCATACTAACTGGAGAAAGCGTAGTTACTCATCTGTAACAGGTGTTTTCCAGGGACAGCAGGAATCAGTCCTCACTTTAGGTGATGTCGGCACCGACAGAGCCCACGCTGAGCAATTCCCCAGCTTTCAAAGAAAGCCTTTGGGACTGCTACCACGCATGCATAGTCCTCTTCCAGCTCAAGGGTGCCATCTTGCTCAGTCAGGTCCCTTAGCTCGAGTCTTCCCTTGCCATCTGCTTGGTAAGGACAAAAATTCCAGCAACTCATCATGGGAGGCAGGAGGGTAGTGAAGACTGATTCCTGCTGTCCCTGGAGAACAACCTGTTTACAGGTGAGTAACTACGCTTTCTCCAGGAACAAGCAGGAAGTCAGTCCTCACTTATGGGACACCCTAGCTACAGGCCTACCGAACCTGTAACTGAAAACGCCTCCGCGAGGCCGTAAGCAGAAGCCGAAGCCCAAAGGAGCCCGAGTCCTCGGGTCCTTGGGGCGAAACCCTGGGTAGCCATGAGGAAGGGTCTGAGGGCAGGAGTTGCTTATACCCCAAACAGATTACGGAGTACAGCCTGGCTGAAGGCGATGTCCCAGCAGGACTCCCTCTCCAGGCAGTAGTGGGCAGCGAAGGTGTTCGTGGAAAACCAGGTCACCGCCCGGCAGATGTCCATCATGGGCACAGAGCGCAGTGAGGCCACCAAGGAGGCTTTGGCTCAGACCCCATCTGCAGTGACTCGACAATCCAGAGGGACGCTCGCCTTCACATGGGCGAACATGATGCAGTCCGCCACCCAAACAGAGAGGGTGCACTTGGTGACTGCTCGTCCCTGCTTATTTGGATCGTAGGTCATGAAGAACTGGTCAGACTTGCGATGAGTCTGGGTATGCTGCAAGTAGAAGGCGAGGGCCCACTTGCAGTCGAGGGTGTGGAGAGTCGCCGACGCCTGGTCGGCGTGGGGCCTCGGAAAGGAGGTCAGGAGCACTCTCTCTTGGTTGAGATGAAAGGCCGACACGACCTTGGGTAGGAACTTAGGATGGGTCCGGAGGACCACCCTGTTCCCATAAAACCTAGTATAAGGGGCGCCAGCCATGAGCGCCTGAAGCTCACTGACTCGGCGAGCCAAGGTCAGTGCCACCAGGAAGGCCACCTTCCAGGACAAATACCGAAGCCAACACATCGCCATCAGTTCGAAAGGTGGACGAGTGAGCTGCGTGAGCATCACATTCAATTCCCATTCCACCAGAGGGGGACGGATGGTGGCTTGGACAACAGGAGGCCCCGCATGAAGTTGGAGACCAGTGGTTGCCCCGAAAGAGGCTTTCCCTTGACAGGAAGATGATTAGCCAATATGGCACTCAGATGAACTCTAACAGAGTTTGACCATCCCATCCTTCGATATGTGAGAAGGTACTGGAGAACCCATCAAACCGGGCATGAGAAGATGTGGATCCGGTGCTCTGAGCACCAGACAGAGAAGCGTTTCCACTTAATTTATTTTATTTAGCTGCATTTATTGCTCGCCTAGTGAGTCCTTCCTTGAGGCAAGGTGGGATTTCCTCAAACTCCTCCAGGAGGGCCAGATGAGGCTAGAGAGACCCATTCAGCCGCCGGGTCATGAGGGATAGGGAGGGTAGATTCGGGTTGTAGTACCCGACCCTGCTCCTGAGTCAGCAAGTCCCTGGCAGAGCCTAGGGGTATCAGAGGCTCTCCGATGACAGTCAGAAGCAAGAGTGGAAACCAAGGCTGCCGAGGCCACGAGAGGGTCAGGAGAATCAGCGATGCCCCATCCGTTGAGCCTTGAGCAGAGTCCTCGCAATGAGGGGGAAAGGAGAGAATTCATAGAGAAGACTGGAGGACCAATCCAAGAGAAATGCATCGGGGCCCTCCCTGCTTGGGTGGTGTGGCGCCGCCGAAGCGAGGGAGTTGTGTGTTCTGAGTGCTGGCAAAGAGGTCCATTGCTGGAGTGCCCCAGCGTAGAAACAGCCAGCCTGCCACTATGGGATCAAGGCACCACTCGTGGGGGTGAAGGATTCTGCTGAGCCTGTCCGCCAGGCCATTCTCCTGACCCGGGATGTACGTCGCCTTGAGGGACATCCTCCGCCGGGCTGCAAAAGAGCAGATGAGGACTGCTTCCCTGCAGAGGGAGCACGACCCCGTGTCCCCCTCCTTGTTGATATAGAACATTGCTACCCAGTTGTCAGTCTGCACCAGAACCGACTTCCCGCTGAGGACATTCTTGAAGGCCTTCAGGGCCCACCGGATGGCCCAGAGCTCGAGCAGATTTATCTGCTGTTGAGCCTCCACCAGCGACCACTGCCCCTGTATGCAGAGGGACCCACAATGGGCTCCCCACCCCAACAGGGAAGCATTCGTGGTAAGTACCACATCATGCTGTGGGGCCTGGAAGGGCGATCCCCGCAGGAGGTTGCGGGGGTTTTGCCACCAGTGCAGCGACAAACGAAGGTCGGGAAGAACCATGACGGGGTCCCTGAGGAGTCCGAGGGATTGACTCCATTGGGAGCTGAGGCACCACTGGGTTGTCCACATGTGCAGGCGGGAGTGAGGAACCACATGCACGGTCGAGGCCATGTGGCCCAAGAGACGTAGCATGGACTGAGCGGTGACCTGGCGAGTGCTCTGGACACGCGCTGCAGAGACCGGAGAGGGGTGGAGCGATCCACCGGCAAGAAGGCCATGGCCTGCCGAGTACTGAGGCGTGCCCCGATGAACTCGAGGGCCTGTGCCAGTTCGAGGTGAGATTTTGGGTATTTGACCAAGAACCCCAAACACTCCAAGAGGAGGACAGTGCGCAACATTGCTTGCCAAGCCTCCTCAACGGAGGAGCCTGCAACAAGCCAGTCGTCGAGGCAGGGAAACACGAAAATGCCCCAGCACCAAAGGTGAGCGGCGGCCATGACGAGACACTTCGTGAAGACCAGTGGGGTGGATGCAAGGCCGAAAGGGAACACCCTGTGCTGGAAGTGCTCTCCCTGTACCCTGAAACGCAGATACTGCCTGAGTTTGGGGTGGATCAGGATATGGGCACAAGCGTCCTTTAGATCCAAGGAGCATAGCCAGTCGCCCTGCTGGAAGAAGGGCAGCAGCACGCCAACAGATAACATCTTGAATTTCTCCAGCACCAGAAACTTGTTCAGCTTGCAGAGGTTGAGGATGGGCCGCAGAACCCCCCCCCCCCCCCAATCTTTTTCGGGACGAGGAAGTACCAGGAATAAAAGCCCCGACCTCGAAGGTGGGGAGGGACTTTCTCGACTGCCTGTTGGGCGAGGAGGGAACGTAATTCCCATTGCAGCAAGAGCTGGTGTGCGGGAAGTCGAGGAAGTTCCGCCGGGGAGAAAGGGGATGGGAGCCTGTCGAAGTGAAGGCAATAGCCTTCCCAGATGACTTGGAGGACCCAAGTGTCCGAGATAAGCGCCTATGCTGGGGCAAAGCAGGACAGGCGTCCCCCCCACTGGCTGCTGCACTGCCGGAGGGCGAGGGGTCATGTCACTGGCATCAAAACCCCTGAGGGTGTTGTGGAAGAGCCAGTCTGGGCCTTCAGGCCCTTTGGTTTACAATGACCCTGGCCAGACTTAGCCTTCACTGCAGTGGTCGGTGTGGGGGTAACCAGGTACGGCGGGTAGCCACAGGGTACTGGAGGCCTTTCCTGGGAAAGAAGGGCTCCATGGCAGGCTGCTTCTTCTGAGGCCATGTTGAGGTCTTGCAGAAGAGACGGGTTCTAGTGACGTACTCCGTCTCAATCTCCGCAGCCTTCTCCTTCACAGGCTTAGCAAAACGTTGTTCGTAGAGGCAGGGTATGTCCAGGAGCTTCTCCTGCACCCATTGCTCCAAATTCTAAGATTGGAGCCAAGCCTAGTGGTGGGCTCCAATGCCTGCGGCCACCACCTGAGCCGACGTCTCAAAGCAGTCATAGGAGGCTCGAGAAATATACTTGGAGCAATCCGCCACTGATTTCAATAGGATGCGGAACCTGCCAAGGGGCTCACCCTCGAGGCCCATGGAGAAGCCTCCAAGTTCTTTTGCCAAGTCGCAGAGGAACATACCCATATATAATTGGTATGCCTGGATGCGACAGGAGAACATGGAACCTTGATAGGCCTTGCGGCCCAGGGCATCAAGGGCTCTGGACTCTCGGCCTGGCGGAACCGAGGAGTGGGACTTTGGGCATTTCTGCTTCCGCATGGCTGATTCCAGTACCATCGAGATGTATGAAAGTTGAGTCTTACGGAAGCCTGGCCCTTGCTGCACCTTGTACACTGTGTCAAGGTGCTTGCTCACAATGGGGACCGAGGCCAGGGCCTCCCACATGTGGAGCAATAGCCGGGAGAGGATCAGCGGCACCGGTACGGTGAGGGATTTCCCTGGGTGGGGCCTTGTAGTGAAGAATATCAAGTTCTTCAGCACAAGGGTCCTCGGGTGGTGAACACCGCTAGAGATCAGGCGGCGAGGTGTCCGAAGGAAGGTCCCAGTGGGTACGGGTCTCCGAGGATGTGTTCCCATCGGATTCCCAGTCCGAGAAATCGGTTGAGGGATCCGAGCTGGGCGGTTCGCCCTGTCCGATGGCCAGCGGCCTGGAGCTGGAAGCCCTGGATGATTTCGCCCCCGAAGAATGGGAGAGTGAGCAAGACTGACGTCGAGGACCCTCACGAGACCTGTGGCTCTCGGGGGTCTCCTGGACGGACTTGGGTGTCCCACGCGAGGGACCAGCGGTCTCCAGGCGGAAGTCAGCGAAGCTGGGCATGAACGCCAGCATACGGAACTCCCACGAGGGCGTGGGGCCCTGGAACGCCGATACCGCGGGTCACCAGATCGGGCATCGAGGAGGAAAGGAGGTCCTCACCTGCACAACCCTCAGGAGACTGGACCCCTATGCCGGAGGCCTCCGTTTCTCTGCAAGGTACCTTGCGGGACCGTTCCTTGTCCGACTCTCAGGAAAGCCAAATAAGGCTATGCAACCAGGCGTGGGAGCGCTCACACTTGTCGGGGGCCCCAGATAGCAACTTTGAGGCCTTCTTTTTGCGCCGTTCCACCTCGGGGGACCCCTGGTCCGAATGCCGCTTGGAACACGGCGCCGCAGGGGGAGAACCCAGCGGAGGGGAGATGACCGAGGGTGCCACCAGGGACTCCGAGGCAGCCTTTCGAAAAATGTCTTCAGACTTCTGCTTACGGCTCAGCAGGGCCTTAGAGGACATTTTCTTGCAGAGAGAACAGAGCTCCTTATCATGGTCGGCTCCCAGACACCTTAGACAGCAGTCATGAGCATCCGTAAGTGACATATTCCTAGAGCATCTATCGCCGTTTTTTTTTAAACCCGGAGGCGATGGGGGCAAAAACGACCCCTGCAAGGTCGAAGACCCATGGGGCCAGCGGTTGGAGAGAAAAAAAGGGCGCGAAACCCAGGAAGAAAAAATTTCGAAAAGGTATCCCCTTGCTCCAAAAGAGAACAAGGGGAGGATGGGTAGAGGACCAGTGCAACCGGAAAAAGAGATATAGCCTGTTAAGGCGAGGAAAACAAACTTTTTCCAAGGGATGAGGACGTGCGTCCGAAAGGGCTCAGAGGAAAAAGGGAGAATGAGCAAGATGGCACCCTTGGGCGGAAAGAGGACCATGCATGCATGATAGCAATCCCAAAGGCTTTCTTTGAAAGCTGGGGAATTGCTCCGCGTGGGCTAAGTTGGTGCCAACGTCACCTGGAGAATTATCTGTTTTTGTAATCCCCTTTAAATCATTATGATAGAGACGGGTTGTGTCATTTTAAATTTAAACAATCTTCCTTGCTTTATTATTAACAGGTTGGAGTCTGTGCAGATGGTGGCTACTAAAATGGTTAATGGACAAGAGATCACAGAGAGGAAGACAGGCATCTATATTTGGAAAGACTTAGAGAAACTAGCAAAGTAGTCAGGTAAGCAAAGATTCAAAAAGAGGAGAAAATAGCCAATGCAATAAACTGAGGGGATAAGACATTTTTCAGATATGTTAATGAGAAGAGGAAGGGCAAAAGTGGTATTGTCAGACTCAAGGGTGAAGGGGAGGAATATGTAGAAGCTGATGAGGATAACACGGAATTGTTTAACAAATATTTCTGTTCTGTGTTCACAGATGAAGAACCAGGAGCAGGACCTCAGAAAACATCCACAAACAGTAACAGAAGCGAGGGGCATCTTGAACAATATTCAGAAGACTGTGTTCATGAAGAACTAGCTAAACTTAAAGTAGTCAAAGCAATGGAACCAGATGGGATACATCCGAGAATACTGAGAGAATTTGGGGACATTCAGCGTAGTTACTCACCTGTAACAGGCGTTCCGCAGGGACAGCAGGAATCAGTCCTCACATATGGGTGACGACGGCTTTGCCCTGGAGCAAATCCCCAGCTTTCAAAGAAAGCTTTTGGGATTGCATTACGCATGCACGGTCCGCTTCCCGCCCAAGGGTGCCATCTTGCTAAGTCAAATGACATAGCTAAAAAGACAGCAAAAGGATACATTTAATCAAAGGACAGCAACTCCAGGGGAGGAGGGAGGGTCGTGAGGAATGATTCCTGCTGTCCCTGGAGAACACCTGTTACAGGTGAATAACTACGCTTTCTCCAGGAACAAGCAGGAAATCAGCCCTCACATACAGTGGTGTGCAAAAGTCTGGAATCACTTGTGAGTTTTGCGTTTTTCGTACTTTCTAACTTTTTTTTTTTAATTTTGCGTTAGCCCGGCATATTCATTTTTCTACCACGTTAAAAGGGATACATGTGGCTATCAGAGCTGACTTTTTTGCATTCCTTGCTTCCAATTTAAATACTTTACAGACACTGGGAGATAGCTACTGCGATTTTTGTGGATCCTGCGTCAAAACTGGATCGAGATAATCCAATATGCACACGTTATTTCTGATCAATCAGGAGGCTGGTTTCACTAATCAATCACAATGCAGATATCTAGCCAACAGTGCAGCTATAAAAATGTGCGGAATTTTTGAATTTCATATGCTTTCTGGATTGACCATGAAGATGACTCGGACCCTGACATTGGAGGAGCGTGTTCGTGTGTCCTTTATGAGCGAGGAAGGATTTTCAAGCCGTCAGCCAGGAAAGTTGGTGGCAGTCAGAGCGCTGTTATTAAGATTATACAGAAGAAAGAAACGAGTTCAGTGGTGGACAAGCTCGTTCAGGTCGTCCATGTGCATCAAACATCATGCCAGGACCACGCACTACGATGCATTTCACTGACTAATTGCAAGTTGACCTCTCCTCAGCTACTTCGAGAGTGGTCAGACAAGAATGAGGTCAGTGTCAGCTCATCAATAGTTCGTCGCTGGGGCCTGCAGTTTGGTCTCCGGGGCTGCAAAGCACAGAATAAGACACTGATGACTGACATACAAAGGCGCAACCGGATCGTGTGGGTGAGAAAGTACTTAACCTGGTTTACTGAAATGTGGGGAAAGGTGCTATTCAGCGATGAAAGAACCTTCTGCCTGTTTGGTAACCAGGCCCACACCTATGTGAGGAGATTTCCTGAAGAGGAATTAAAGCCTGAGTGTCTCAACCTCACTGTGAAGCATCCTTTGAAGGTCATGGTCTGGGGCTGCCTGGCTGCCAGTGGCGTTGGATGTCTTCACATTGTCGATGGAATGGTCAACGGGGCCAAGTACATCACCATACTGCAAAAGTGCATGGTGCCATCAGCACACCAGCTGTTTCCTGGCCAATTCCTGTTCCAATATGACAATGCACCCTGCCATCCCTCCAGACAGGTGATCAGCTGGAAGCAGCGGAACAACATCAAGTCAATAGACTGGCCAATCGAGAACCTGTGGCACAAGGTGGCCTTGGAAATATCCAAGACGCCTCCGACATCAAAGCGTGAGCTGATTGAGTCACTCATTGCAGCTTGGAACCGCGTTGTCACCAACGACCACCTTGTCAGACTGGTTCATTCAATGCTGACAAGGTGCATTCAGATGATCAAGAACAAAGGGTGGCCCATCAAATACTAAGCCATCACTGACACATAAAAACGGGGCCTTTTTCAATGCCACATACATTAATTTGAAGGAAACCTGGCGTGCGTCCATAATATTTTAAAGCATACTTACATAGTTAACTATTTCTTAAAATAGTTAAGAAAAAACTAAAAGGAGCAGTTGCAAAGGTTAAAGACTTACATCAAGCTTGGGTGTTGTTTAAAAATACTATCCTGGAAGCCCAGACCAGCTGTATTCCATGCATTAAGAAAAGTGGAAGAAAGTCCAAAAAACTGCCAGCATGGTTTAAAGGTGAGGTCAGAGAGGCTGTTGCTGCCAAAAAAGCATCTTTCAGGAAATGGAAAAAAGAGCCAAACGACGAAAACTGGAAACAGCAGAAGCACTGGCAAGTTAAACGCAAAGCATTGATAAGGCAGGCAAAGCGAGAATTTGAGAAGGAACTTGCTACAGAAGCAAAAACACAAAATAGACTTTTTCAAGTACATTCGTAGCAAATGGCCTGTGAGAGTGTCAATTGGACCAATAGATGATAGAGGGGTAAAAGGGGCAGTAAGAGGAGACAAGGCTATAGCAGAGAGACTGAATGAATTCTTTGCTTCGGTCTTTACTGAGGAAGATGTAGGGATGTTACCCAAGACTGAAGTGGTATTTAAACGTGATACTGCAGAGGAATTGAGAGAAATATCGCTACACCGGGAAGATGTATTACAACTATTTGATAAATTGAATAGTAACAAATCACCTGGACCGGATGGTATACATCCAAGAGTGTGGAAAGAAATGAAATATGAGATTGCAGACCTGCTATTAGTAATCTGTGAACTTTCATTAAAATCATCTGTAATACCTGAAGATTGGAGGATCGCCAATGTAACGCCAATTGTTAAAAAGGATTCCAGGGGTGATAGGGGAAATTACAGACCGGTGAGCCTGACGTCAGTACCGGGGAAAATGGTAGAAACCATCATAAAGAACAAAATTACACAGCATGTAGATAGTCATGGCCTAATGGGAGACAGCCAACATGGCTTTAGACAAGGAAGATCTTGTCTTACTAATCTGATATGTTTTTTTGAAGGTGTGAATAAACAGGTAGACAAAGGTGAGTCGGTTGATATAGTGTATCTGGACTTCAGAACGCCTTTGACAAGGTCCCTCATCAAAGACTTTTGGCAAAACTAAAAAGTCATGGGACAGGAGGCAGTGTACTATTTTGGATCGGGAACTGGCTAAAAGATAGAAAGCAGAGGGGAGGGCTAAATGGCCAATTTTCCCAATGGAAAAAGGTGAATAGTGGAGTACCCCAGGGATCTGTACTGGGTCCGCTACTTTTTGACATATTCATAAATGACCTGGAAAAGGGAATAACTTGTGAGGTTATCAAATTTGCAGACGACACAAAAGTGTTTAAAGTTGTTAAAACCCAAGAGGACTGTGGAAAACTGCAGGAGGATCTGGATAAATTGGAAGACTGGGCTTCCAAATGGCTGATGAAATTTAATGTGGACAAGTGCAAAGTTATGCCCCTAGGAAAGAACAGCCCACACTATGGTTACACAAAGCAAGGTTCCACATTGGGAACCACCACCCAGGAAAAAGATTTAGGAGTCATCGTGGATAACATGTTAAAACCCTCCGCCCAGTGTGCAGCGGCGGCCAAGAAAGCAAATAGAATGCTAGGTATCATAAGGAAAGGAATGGAAAATAAAACAAAGGATATTATAATGCCTCTGTATCGTTCCATGGTACGACCGCACCTTGAATATTGTGTACAATTCTGATTGCTGTATTTTAAAAAGGATATAGCGTTATTAGAAAAGGTACAGAGAAGAGCCACCAAAATGGTAAAGGGGATGGAAGGCTACTCCTATGAAGAGAGGCTACAAAGGTTAGGGCTCTTCATCCTGGAAAAGAGACGGCTGAGGGGAGATATGTTAGAGGTCTATAAATTAATGAATGGAGTGGAACGGGTAAACGTAGATCAATTGTTTACGCTATCAGAATATAGAAAGACTAGGGGACATGTAATGAAGCTACAGGGTAAACTATTTAAGACAAATAAGAGAAAATATTTTTTCACTCAACGTGTAATCAAACTCTGGAATTTGTTACCGGAGGATGTAGTAAGAGCTGTTAGTGTAGCTGGGTTTAAAAAAGGTTTGGACAAGTTGCTGGAGGAAAGGTCCACAAGCCATTATTAAAAAGGGACGCCGGATATCAATGCTTGACCCAATACAAGCATTGTGGAACCTGTGTTTTTGGGGATACTGCTAGGTACGTATGACCTGGATTGGCCACTGTTGGAAACAGGATACTGGGCTTGATGGACCTTGGTCTGACCCAGTATGGCATATCTTATGATCTTACAATAATATATCATTGGCCAACGATGTACATTACGCAATTTTCACAGAAAATCTATCAACAGGACAACTATGGGGAACAAACTCAGAAAATAAGGGCCAAACCAAAACTAAAAGTTGGCCCTAATAGCCAAATCTATCACTTATCATGAGATACACAGAAAAAGACACTGGGAGGAAAACGAATTAAGATATAAGGTCACGAAGTTGAAAAAATGTCAAATTTACAAGTGATTTCCAGACTTTTGCACACCACTGTATGGGACTCCCTAGCTATAGGCTACCCGAGAACCCATAGCTGAAAAATGGCTCCCTCTAGAAGAGCTGCAGCACCTATAATAGGAATTCTGTCGAGAACGCAACACCCCCCAGTAGCCTGACACCAAAGGTTTGGAGGGTAGGAGTAGCCTAAACCTCAAATAGGTTACGGAGTACCACCTGGCCAAAAACACTGTCCCGTCGGGACTCCCTGTCCAAGCAGTAATGGGCTGCAAAAGTATGGCCCGAAGACCAGCTGGCGGCCTGGCAGATGTCTGCCAGCGAAACAGAGCGGAAGTGAACCACTGATGCGGCCTTAGTCCTGACACAGTGGGCTGTGACGCGACCCTGCAACGGGAGGTCGGCCGCCCTGTATGCCCAGGCGATGCAGTCTGCCACCCAGGTGGACAAAGTGTGCTTGGAGACAGGTAGACCCAGCCTACTGGAGTCATAAGAGACAAAGAGCTGAGTAGCCCTTCGATGTCCCCGGGTACGCTCCAGGTAGAAGGCCAATGCCCTTTTACAATCCAGGGTATGCAGGACCGCCTCTGCCCAGCTGGCATGCGGCCTGGGAAAGAAGGTTGGAAGAACCACCTCTTGATTGTGGTGGAACGAAGAGACCACTTTCAGAAGGAACTTGGGGTGGGGGCGAAGGACCACCCTGTTCCTATAAAACTGTGTGTACGGTCTATCAGAAATGACAGCTTGTAGTTCACTCACACATCTGGCAGATGTGAGTGCCACCAGGAAGAGCACCTTCCAGGAGAGGAAGCACAGATGGCACTTGGACATCGGCTGAAAAGGTGGGCGAGTAAAACTGCTCCAAGACCACATTCAACTCCCACTCAGTTGCCGGAGGACGAACCGGGGGTTTTAGTAGAAGTAGACCTCTGAGGAATCTGGACATCAAGGGGTGAGCCAAAAGAGGTTGTCCCTCCACAGGAGAGTGCTGTGCTGACAAAGCACTCAGGTGGAAGCTGACAGAGTTAGACTTGAGGCCTAATTCTAAGAAGTGAAGTAATTACTGCAACACCACTCGTACAAGGCAAGAAAAAGGGGTTTTGTTGTGCTGGGTACACCACACCTCAAACCTACGCCACTTGAAGGCATAGGATTTCCTAGTGGACTGCCTCCTTGAGGCAAGTAACACTTCTTCTACATTCTAGGTAGGAGGAGAGGGAGCTAGCACTACCCTTTTAGCAGCCATGCCATCAGGTTGAGGGACCTTAGGTTGGGGTGCAAGAGAGCCCTGCTCCTGAGACAGGAGGTCAGGCTGCGTCCCCAGCGGGAGTGGGGCTTCCACTGCCAGCTGAAGGAGAAGCGAAAACCAAGGCTGACTCAGCCATCTGGGGGCTACCAGAACGATCGAGGCATTGTCCCAAAGGATTTTGAACAGAGTTCGGGCCACCAGAGGCATGGGAGGAAACGCATACAGGAGGCCCTCTGACCAGGAGATCAGAAAAGCATCTGAAGTCACCCTCCGAGGATGCGGCTGTCTGGAGCAGAACATGGGCAACTGATGATTCTGAGGACTGGCAGAGATCTATGGACAGATGCCCCCAGCAGTGGAAAACCTGCTGGGCCACTTGCGGATTCAGTTGCCATTTGTGAGGTTGGAGAATCCTGCTTAGCTCATCTGCTAGGAGGTCCTCCTGACCAGGCAGGTAAACTGCTTTGAGAGAAATACCCTGCCTGAATGCAAAGGAGCAGAGGTCCAGTGTCTCCTGACATAGGATACAAGACCCTGTGCCTCCCTGCTTGTTCGCGTAGAACATTGCTACCTGGTTGTCTGTCTGCACCAAGACAGACTGATGTGAAAGAACATGACGGAAGATATGAAGAGCAAGGCGAATCGCCCATAGCTCTAAGAAGCTGATTTGGTGTATAGTCTCCTGATGAGACCACAGCCCCTGAGTGCATGATCCCTGGCAATGGGCTCCCCAGCCCAACAAGGAGGCATCTGTCGTTAGCACTCTTTTCTGCGAGGGAATCTGAAAAGGCACTCCCTTGAGAAGGTTGAGTAGCTGAAGCCACCACTGCAACGACGTCACCAGTCGTTTGGACACTGCTATCCTGTCTCGAATGCTGCCGGTGGCTTGTGTCCATTGATCTCTGAGGCACCACTGAGCTGTTCTCATGTGGAGACGGGCATTTGGTGTCACATGTACCGTGGAGGCCATGTGGCCCAGGAGGCGTAGGAAGTGTCTCCCTGAGACCTGAGACTTGTGTCTGACCTGGTGTACCAGCACCAGCAGCCTCTGTGCCCTGTCTTCCAGCAGGTAAGCCCTCGCCTGAAGGGTGTCTAGTCTTGCTCCTATGAACTCTAAGTTTTGAGTGGGGAGCAAAGTAGACTTTGCCTGATTTATGAAAAAGCCTAGACGTTGCAGCAGGTTGATGGTGCGAGAAGTGGCCTGTTGGGCCTCCTGAGGCGACTGGCCCCTGATGAGCCAGTCGTCCAGGTAAGGGAAGACAAAAATCCCTTGGTTTATGAGGAAGGCCGCCACCACAGCCAGGCATTTGGTAAACACTCTGGGAGCAGAGGCTAGGCCAAAGGGGAGTACTCTTTACTGAAAATGGTTTCCTCCCACTACAAATCTCAGATATTGTCTGTGGTCTGGATGTATGAGGATGTGCGTATAGGCATCCTTCAGGTCTAAGGAGCATAGCCAATCTCCCTGGTGGAGGTAAGGCAGCAATATTCCAAGGGAAAACATTTTGAACTTTTCCCTCACCAGGAACTTGCTTAAGTTTTGAAGGTCGAGGATAGGCCTTAGACCTCCAGTTCTCTTTGGTATCAGAAAATACCTGGAGTAGAAGCCCTTTCCCTGCAGGTGTTGGGGCAACGGTTCCACCGCCTGATCCTCTAGAAGTCCTGCTAACTCCTGCAAGAGGAGGTCCCTGTGAAGAGGGGGTCTGAGAGGCTCTCCTGGAAAGGAGGGGGGAGGTACCTGGCTGAAGTGAAGCAAATAGCCCCTTTGGACTATTTGCAGGACCCAGGTAGCCGTGGTGATAGCTGGCCACCTGTGGGCGTACAGGGTCAGCCTTCCTCCTGTGCAAGGCCTCACCACTGGTGGGAGAAAGACTATGCTTTGGGAGTCAAAAACCCCCTCCTGGCTGGGTCGGAGCCAGGGCCTGAGGGTCTTCTGCTTACGCGGGCCATGCCCCTGTCCCTTGGCCTGTTGCCCCTATTTGGGAGCTGGGGTGGTCTAGTAAGTGAGGTAGTTGCGGTAAGCAGCACCCTTCCTTGGGAAAAAGGACTTTTTACCCGAGCCCTTCTTCTTAGAAGGGGCAGAAGTCTTCTTGGGGAGCCTTGTTTAGGTCAAGTATTCGGACTCGATCTCTGCAGCCTTCTCAGTCATGGGTTTGCCAAAGAGGTTGTCACCTCGACAAGGGACATCGACCAACTTGTCCTGAACCCATGACTCTAGATTCAACAACATTAGCCAGGCCTGGCGGTGTGCACCGATGCCGGCCACGGCTACTCAGACCAAAGCCTCGAAGCCGTCATAGGCTGTTAGAGACAAACTTTGAGCACTCCCAAATCCCAGTGGACAAGGCCTTGAAGCGCTGCAAAGGTGCCTCGGAGAGGCCAGCTGAGAACCCGGCAATCTCCTTTGCCAGGTCCCTCAAGTACATGCCGCTGGAAAGTCTGGACCTGGCATGACAGCATCGAGCCCTGGAAGCACTTTCTGCCGAGGGCGTCCAGGTTCCAGGCCTCCCAGCCAGGAGGCACCGAGGAGTGTGTTTTTTGGCTCTTGAGCCTGTGCATGGCCGATTCCACAACCATGGAGTTGTGCGGCAGCTGTGCTTTTTGGAACCCAGGGCTCTTGCGGACTCGATAGATGGAATCGACCCGCTTCCTGAGAACCAGCATCGAGGCCAGCGACTCCCACATGCGGAGCATCAGCCGTTCCATCATCGGGAGGCTTCCGAAGGGGGAAAGTCATACTGGAGGGGCTTTGAGCTCCTCGGCTCGAGGCTACTCCTCGGTGTCCACCAGGAAAGCCAAAGCCTTGGCCATGTCCCTGACGAAGTCTGAGAACCGGGTATCCTCCCAGAGGGGACCTTCTCCGAGGCTCGGAACCCGGTGAGTCCGATGGGACATACCGGGTCCGATTGGTGTCTGGGGATTCCTCATTTTCTGTCTCCCATGCCGACTCCTCCGAGGAGGAATCGAGCGGCTCCGGCCACGAGGGCTTCGGTCCCGACCGCCCCGACGCCGAAGGCACCGGCGTCAACAAGCTCGGTCCCAAGCGGGAGGTCGAGGGAAACCTCAGCCGAGGATCGACTCGAGTCCGAAGAGTCTCGAGGATTGGCTCGGCCTCCGGGGTCGACTTGGACGTCGAGGTCCCAATGGTCAGGGCTGATAGACCGGTAAAACCTGCCATCAGCGCCCGCTGCTGCTCCATGAAGGCAGACATGCTGCGCTCCAGGGCCGTCATCCTGAGACCGAGCTCAGAAGGCTCAGCAGCCTCCGACAAGGCCGGTTCTCCTGGAGGAGAGTCTACGAGGTCAAGAGCAGTTACCTTCCTCAGCGTCTCCGGCTCCGTGCGAGGCAGTTTTGCAGGCCGCTCGAACTCCGAGGACTTGGGACAGCGGTCAGGACTCCGCGACTTGGTCCTCGAGGGCTCAGGTCAATCAGAGGCATCCAACGATGACGCCCTCACAAGTTTTTTCTTCTTCCGGTGTTCCCGCGAGGGAGACCCCTGCTCACAAGACCCCCGACGCTCAGGTTCAGACAGCTCCCGAGACGTCGAGGCCTCTGAAGAGATCCGGACCCAGGGGGATGCAGATTCAGAAAAAATCATTTCACGCTGCTGCTGCGTACTTCTAAGTGCCTTGTAGGACATCTTCCCACACAGGCCACAGACCTTCGGGTCATGATCATGCCCGAGGCAGCGGAGACAGCAGTCGTGTGTGTCGGTGAGGGACATTAACTTTTTACACCAATCACACTTCTTAAACCCGCTGGCAGCCATCGGGGGAAAAAGGGCCACTGCAAGGTCGAATGACCGGGTTGCCAGTGAACAGTGAAAAAAGCGCGAACACTAGTCACTAAGGACAAAACGAAAAATTGGACCGGACTCGATAACAGTGAACTGAGCCGAAAGCAGGAAGGGGAACGGATGTCGAACTGGTAAAAAAAAGAAAAGTAATTTCTCACTTTTTAAACACTTTTTTCTCAGGGACACTGGGACAACGTCCATTGGGCTCTGTGGAAAAAAGGAGATTGAGCAACATGGCACCCTTGGGCGGGAAGGGGACCACACATGTGTGATGCAATCCCAAAGGCTTTATTTGAAAGCTGGGGATTTGCTCCGCACGAGGGCACCGACGTCATCCATATGCTTCCTGCTTGTTCCTGGAGAATAGCAGCTCCACTGACTGACCTTTTCAATGCTTCTTTGGAGTCGAGAGTAGTGCCAGAGGACTGGAGAGAGGCAAATGTGGTGCCTTTACACAAAAGCGGATTTAAGGATGTGGTTGAAAACTACAGGCCGGTTAGTTTAACCTCGGTGGTAAGTTATTGGAAGCGCTGCTGAAAGAGAAAATAGTGAGATTTCTGGAGTCCAACAGATTACCGGATCCGAGGCAGCATGTATTCAACAGAGGCAGGTCTCGTCAGACATATCTGATTGATTTCTTTGACTGGGTGATCAGGGAGTTGGACCGAGGGAGAGCCCTAGATGTGGTGTATTTAGATTTTAGTAAAGCCTTTGACACTTTTCCACACAGGCAGCTTAAAAACAAACTGAGCACCCTAGGGATGGACCCTAAAGTTACTGACTGGGTTAGAAATTGGTCGAGTAGGAGGTGACAAAGGTTACAGGTAAGTGGAGTACCACAGGGATCTGTCCTTGGTCCGATTCTTTTTAACATCTTTGTTAGTAATATTGCAGAAGGGCTGTCGGATAAGGTTTGCCTCTTTGTGGATGATACCAAAATCTGCAGCAGAGTAGACACCCAGGAAGGTGTAACATGAGGAGGGATCTAGCTAATTTTGAAGAATGGTCTAGAATTTGGCAGCTGGGATTTAACATTAAAAAATGCAAGGTCAGGGAGTCACGTGATGTGGTGAGCCCGGGAGGTCGCGTCTCTCTTGAGCTCCGGGATCCCCTGCTCCGAGCCGGCGAAATTGTGCCTCTTTGAGTGGCACAAGTACGAAAAATCAACTCCCCCATAAGTGCGGAAGTCCCGAGGAGCCGGCACTGACCAGCCGGGAGAGGATGGCAACCGTAGCGAGGACCATGAGGAGGGAAAAGGACCGCGTGGTGGGAGCTCAAAAAATGGCAGAGTCATCCCCGGTCCCGGGGATCTCACCCGCAGTGTCCCCAGTGGTCTCCGTGGAAGATATCTCTGCGGCGGTTTCGGGCGTACTGGCTGCACAATTTGAAACACTGCGCAGCAAACTAGACGAAGTGCAAGCCTCAGTGGATGCGGTTGGAGTTCGAATGCAGCAGGCAGAGGCCCGCATCTCGCATACAGAGGAGGTGGTAGAGAGGCTTGTTCAGGAGCTGGCGCAAGTACGCTCCACCCAGAGGGCCCAGGAGGAGAAATTGGAGGATCCTGAAAATCGTTCGAGGTGCAGCAACCTCCGGTTTTTGGGGATTCCTGGCTTGATTGGAGACAAAGATCTTAGACTTTATTTAGAGTCTCTCTCTGCCTCATTGATGGGGGAGAGGGGGAGACCCCCCAAGTGGTCATTGAAAGAGCGCACCGAGTAGGCCCGAAGAAGTCTAACAATCCCAGGCCTAGGGTAGTGCTGGCGAAATACCTACAATTTCAGCATAAGGAGGCCATCCTACGGGAGGCTCGGAGATGTGGGATAATTGAAAGAAACAATGCTAAAACCCGAATTACACAAGATTTCTCCACAGCAGTAAGCCAGCGTAGAAGGGCTTATGCGCCTCTATGCCAGAGGCTTATAGCAGCTAACATCAAGTTCTCGGTGCAGTACCCAGCACGTTTGCATGTGGTCCATGAGGGGAAACATCTGATGTTTGGCTCAGCGGAGGAGGCCATGTCCTACGTGGATCAGCTGGAGAGGCAGGTCTTACACCTAGGAGATTCGCCTGCAAGAGCGCCGTGAGACTGTGGGGAAGGGCGCTCCTGGTTTGGAGTATGGCATATGAAGGAGAGATCCTGTAGGTGACTGAAAGCCTGGTAATGCTGTCTCGCTTCCCTGATAAGGCCCCTGGGCCTAAGGACTATGGGACACATGGAGGGCCATAAAAGAGTGGTCTTGGGGGGTAGAAATGTCACCCATAATAACGGTAATGTACCCAATACAGTGAGTACTGCTGGAGTGTCACGAATGCTGTTTTACAAGCTGAAAAGGCCTTCTGGCCTTGGGAGCACTGCTTATGGGGAGGGCTGTTGCAGTTCTGTATTAGGGGGTAAAAATGTGTCTTATGCATTGTTAAAACATTTATTATGGCGATACATGTTGGGGTGGCGGGGATTGTGTGCCTATACTTTGTTTTGCCTATTACTGGGGGGCTGTGGAAGGGGGGGGGGGAAACACTGAGTGGAGGGCGAGGGGATCCTGGTCACATCCAATGTGGCAGGGTAGAGGAGGAGAGCAAAGGTGTGGGCAGGTGGGTAGAGGGCAGTGGGATGGAAGGGGTGGGATAGGTAACGGGGGGTGGGGGGAAGGGTTGAGGTACGGGCTGATACAGGGAGACAGAGGAATTTGGGCGTCTAGGGGGGGGATAGTCGCATATAAGGCACCCGAGAGGGGCAATTAACAACTTTTGAAAGTGTATCCATGGAGAGGCCTCAGGCTGAGGGGGCCTTCAACACCAAAATTAAAATTGTGCTGATGATATGGCTTGACGCCCTATTGATATCCTGAAGATAATTTCTTGGAATGTCTGCGGGTTGGGTAGCCCGGTGAAGAGATATAACATTTTGAAGGCTCTCGCCAGACAGCAATGCGATATAGCGCTACTACAAGAAACCCACCAGACGGCCGAAGAGCACAGTAAATTGTGTAGGGATTGGGTGGGCCAGGTATGGGGAGCCCCGGCAGTAGGTAAAAAAGGAGGAGTGGCCATTTTATTTCACAAACGAGTCCGCTTTGTCCTGGACAGGGAAGTTGCTGATCCTAACGGGCACTTTGTACTGTTGCAAGGAATATTAGAGGATAGGAAGGTAATTTTGGGGGATCTGTATAGCCCCAATGTCTTAGATCAGGATTTATATCATCATTTGGCAGCGAAAGTGGAACAGTTGGCGGATCTCCCGTTGATCCTCGGAGGGGATTTTAATGGGGTTTTTGAGGTCGATATGGATACTTCTAGAGGGGCGGGATCACGGGAGAGAACTCTGACGGCTCGGGTGCTGCATAGGTTTCGGACTAAATTGGGGCTAGTAGACCCTTGGCAACTGCTCCACCCGTCAGAAAGGGATTTTACCCATCAGTCAAGGGCCCACGGTACCAGTGCGCGGATAGATTATCTTTTGATATCAGAAAGCCTTTTTGCGTCAATAGGCGAAGCACAAATTGGCCCTATGGAGATTTCCGATCATGCCCTGATCTGGTTAGATCTGCATTGGGGCAGGAGGGGTCCCAACTCCACTCGCATTTGGCGGTTTCCCATAGAGCTGTATAAAGATACTCAGTTTACTCAATTTCTTCGCCAACGATGGCGGGACTTTGAGGTGACGCACCAAGGCCATCAGGATGACCCAGAATTGATGTGGGAGACCGCCAAAGTAGTGTTGAGAGGTGACATAATTGGGTATTTGGCACGGAGGCGGCGGTTGATGGCGGAGCAAATAATCAGATTAGAACAACGTGTAACACAGGAGAGGCATGCTAGTGGATTCCGCCCCATGATGCAGAATAAGAAGAGATTATGGGAGACTCAAACGGTTTTAAATGAGCTCCTGCATCAGAGAGCAAAGAAATTGATGTTGTACTACCGATACAAGCTATACTGTTTTGGAGACAAGCCAGGTAAATTATTGGGTCGATGTCTGAGGGGCTCAAGGGGAGGGAAATTAGTGGCGGCCGTTCAGGATGCCTGGGGGGTTCTTCGGAAAGGCCGGGGGGAAATAGCGGCGTTTTTTCAAGATTTTTTAAAGAAGTTATATACCGTGGGGGAGGAGTTACCCAGTAAAATGGAGCAATATTTGCAGGCTATTACCCTGCCTAAATTGAGTAGTGAGCAGAGTGCGCGTCTGGGGCAGCCTATTACTCTCCAGGAGGTGCAACAAGTTATTTTGACGGCGAGTACTTATAAGTCGCCGGGCCAAGATGGGTTCGGGGCTGAATTCTATAAACTTATCAGAGATGTTAAGTCCCTTATTAGTAGCTATGTTTGGTCAGAGAAGGGAGACAGGCACCATTTGTTGGGGTGGCAACCAGGCACATATTGTGCTGATACCTAAGCCAGGAAAGGACTTGACTTTGGTGGCTTCCTATAGACCTATCTCTTTGCTGAATTTTGATTTGAAGTTTATGGCCAAAATATTGGCTGATCGGCTAGCAGAAGTATTGGGAGAATTAGTACATGACTCCCAATTAGGTTTTGTTAGGGGAAGATATGCGTTACGTAATCTGCGCAAAATCCTAACTTCGCTGGAGTGGGTGCATGAGCAGCAACTGCAGTCGCTTTTAGTCAGCTTTGACCCTGAAAAAGCATTTGATCGGGTCAATTGGGGTTACCTGCAATATTTGCTCCCATTGTATGGCTTGGGGCCGTCTTTTTGTGAAATGGTGAAGATCCTCCACGTGAACCCGACGGCTCGGGTTTTATGTAATGGCGTGTTGTCGGAGTCTTTTCCACTGGAAAGAGGGAGAAGACAGGGCTGTCCTCTATCCCCGCTATTGTTTGTTCTGTCGTTAGATTCCTTAATTCGGAGGATAGAGCTAGATAACAGAATATGTGGAGTGCGTATTGGTTCACAAGGGTTTAAGGTGTCGGCTTTCGCAGGCGACCTTTTGGTACATGTGCTGGATCCTCGGGAGTCTTTACTTCGCTTGTTGGCAGAATTTTCAAATTTCGGTAGCTTTGCCAGACTCCGTATTAACGCAGATAAGTCCGAGGCCCTAGATGTCTCAGGTCAACTTCAGGGGCGATGGGGGGGGCCTTTCCGTTGAAATGGGCTACTAATCAATTTGTATATTTGGGTATTGTTTTGACTCGGCTGCCACAAGAGTTATATGCCTGTAACCTTGAGAAAATTATGTCTCAGCTGCAGCTGCAGCTGAGAGCCTGGAATCCTCTTCCGTTATCTTTGCTGGGAAGAGTGGCGGCGGTAAAAATGGTGGTCCTACCGTGGATTTTATATATTTGCAGACACTACTGGTATGGCTGCTGCGTAGGGATTTACGCTTTATAGAGAAGGAAATACACAGGTTTTTGTGGAAAGGGGCTAAAGCTCGTATACCGTTAGTTCGTTTGATGGGCCGATGGAAGGCAGGCGGCGTGGGACTTCCCGATCTTTGGCTATACGCGTTGGCCTGTCAGGCGAGACATCTTGGTGATTGGTTAGGGGGGACCGAAACTTATAAGCCCAGGGCCTTAGAAGAAGCCTTGGTAGTATTAGCAGTTTTACATATGGAGAGTAATCGGCTGCCTGTCGATATCAGGCGGAACGGACTGATAAATTTGATGCGACGTACGTGGAGACAATTGAACTTATACTGGAAAAACGGCGCTGGACAACATCGAGTTGGCTACCATTGCAAGGCAATGCGTGCTTTTCCCCAGGCTCCGAGACCAGTGTGTTTCGAATTTGGAATGAGAAGGGAATGCGGAATATTGGGCACGTTGTGGATATATCTGGGAAGTGCAAACCGTTCTCGGTGTTATCAGTAGAGTATGATCTGCGGCCGAACCATTTCTTTGCTTATATGCAGTTGGCCCATTATGTGGCTGGTTTGCCGGTAGAGGAGCTTATGGTTGAAAGATCGGCACAGATTTTATAATTTTTTGATCTTGGGGGGGATAGCCCACCGTCTATAGCTCGGCTGAAGGCTCGGCTAGAGTGCTATGGAGTTAAACAGGAGTATGGGGGCGTGGAGAGGGCGTGAGCGCTAGAATTGCGCCGGGAGGTGCCACCTGGCTCTATCTTGCGGGCTCTAGGACGGATCACTGACCTGGCGGAAGGGGCGCGCTGGAGAGAAATCCAATTTAAGTGCATAACTCGGGCGCATTTCTCACCGAGGAGAGCGCTGCGTAGTCATCTTACTGTGGACGGGAGCTGCCCCAGATGCGCGGAGCCATTGGCTAACTTGTTACACATGTGGTGGGAATGTAAGTACATTAGGCCATATTGGACACGGATCAGCAACTGGCTAGCGGGGCTGCTACACCAGCGGATTCCTTGGACGGGCTCTTTTGTGGTCCTGGATCAATTGAACCAGGATCTCCCTAGGGGGTGATGGGTACGGCGGTGGGTGCGCAAGGCATGCCTGGTGGGAAAAGGCCCCATCCTTTACAGATGGCGAGAGCCGAATCCACCGTCCTTTTGGGAGTGGCGCAATAATCTTCACCAACTGATGTTAGTGGAGCGATGGAGGGCTAGGGGTAATCCGCAGAAATGGTCCACTTTCACGCTGCTGTGGGAGCCTTATATTCAAAACTTGGGCCCACGGTGCCATAATAAAATATTGCATGTGGGACATTAAGGTAGGGTAGTGCTAAGATGACTAATAGTGAGAAGGGTGGAGGGGAGTGAAAGAGGGGGTATGACTGTGGCGACTGGGCAGGGGAGGTGGGAAGGGAGGGGGGGGTAGAGTATAAAACAAACAAAATATTTTGTCATTGTTATGTCTGGTTGTATCTTGGTGTTAGTTCATGCCTGTATTGGTCATTTGCCCCCTGCCGAGGATAAGAGTACACCTTGGTAGGAGGATTGTTGTTGTTGGATGTTGTTGGCATGTATTGCTATTTATAAATAAAGTTATTTAAAAAAAATGCAAGGTCATGCATTTCGGCTGCAGCAATCCAAGGGAGCGATAATGTATAGGGGGCGAAGTACTTCGGTCCACAAAAGAACCTAGGCGTGATTGTGTCCGACGATCTTAAAGTAACTAAACAGGTAGAAAAGGTGATGGCAAAAGCTAGAAGGATGCTTAGGTGCTAATGGCCAGCAGAAGAAAGGAGGCGATAGTGCCTCTGAATAAGTCTTTGGTGCGACCTCATTTGGCGTAGTGTGCGCAATTCTGGAGACCGCACTTTCACGAGGATATAAACAAGGTTGGAGTCAGTACAGAGGGTGGCTACTACAATGGTTAGTGGTCTTCATTATAAAGCATATGAGGACAGACTTAAGGATGTGAATAAGTATACTTTAGAGGAAAGGCAGGATAGAGGTGATACGATTGAGATGTTTAAATACCTCCGTGGCATAAATGCACAGAAGAGCCTCTTTTAGTTGAAAGCAAGCTCTGCTACGAGGGGACATAGGATGAGGGTGAACGGGGATAGGCTCAGGAGTAATAGGCGGGAATACTTCTTTATGGAAGGGGTGGTAGATGAGTGGAATAGTTTCTCAATGGAGGTGGTGGTAGAGATGAGGACAGTATCTGAATTCAAAAAAGCATGGGACAAACACAGAGGATCTCCAAAGCCAAAAATGCAACTGTTGTAGCGGTTGATATGGAAGGGCAGACTAGATAGGGCATGTGGTCTTTTTTCTGCCATCATGTTTCTATTATTTGGACTTCCTGCTGTTTCTATCAAAGCGTTCCAAACTATACAGAATGATGTGGCTTGACTACTGATAGATGTGCGGTTTAAAGAGCACTTTACTGCTTTCTTGATGCAATTTACACTGGTTGGCAATGATAGCAAAAGCCAAATTTAAGTTGTTAAGAGTTGATTTTTAAGTATCTGAATATGTCCAAGCCACTACGGAAGGTATTCCCATGCACTGTATATAAACCATCCCAATCTCTGTGCTTGGGCGCTAAGGGCCTCATGGAAGTGCCTTCATTAAATTGCGTTAGAAGGACACGTACTCTTAACAGAACCCGTTCAATTGTAGGCCCAGATTTGTGAATTATCATCTTTTTATCTTAGGTCTGAAGGGCAGTATTATCAAGTACCAAAATAAATTAAAGTAAATTAATCTGACGGTTTTTCAGAAATGTGTAAAACCTTACCTTTTTAAAACAAGTGTTTAAATAATTCTCTTTGGCATTTTAACGATTATAAGATAAGGGACAGATGGATAATTGTATAAATTATACCTTATGTCTGATTTTATATGTCTGTCTATGTGCTGCTGTAATTCACAAGAATCATAAAATTAGTAAACTAGAAATTAGTAAAAATTGATTGATAAGCGGTTTGCTGTTCTACACAATTTTTGGGTCTGAAAGAAAGATGATGATGGGAAGACAGTCGGGGCAAGTAGGGTCCAGTGAAGGATCTTTGAGAAATGATAACAATAGGTTTCAAATATGTGACCCAGTACAAGCATTGTGGAACTTGTGTCTCTTGGGGAAACTGCTAGGTACATATGACCTAGATTGGCCACTGTTGGAAACAGAATACTGGGCTTGATGGACCTTGGTCTGACCCAGTATGGCATATCTTATGTTCTTATGTAAACACACAAGAAGGTCCCCAAACAATAATGTTATGAGCAAAGGTTCTTACGGTAAGACAGTCAGAAGCTGTGTCAGCTGTTGCAATCAGTGTCCACACCAGAAAGCTCTGTTTTTTGTTTATCTGCTTGAGACCAAGTTAGATTGGCTGAGTGGGGCATGCGCTTTGTTTCTCTTTTCTTTCTTTCTGCTTCAGGCAAAGTGTGTCCGGTTGCTGAAATCCTCACCGTTGACTGATCCCGATTTGCCTGAAGCAGGGTTTGTGTTTTTCACTCGAAATGTATCATGTCGCACACGGGGCAATCCTGTTCTTTGTTCACGAGGGATCACCACATGCAAACTCAGCTAAGTGAAGTTTTTTTCATTCATAAAATATTAAAAAGGGTTCACTGCAGCGGGGGAGGGGAGGGGGGGCAGGGTGATAAATCCATCTCCCTCTCCTGTGACAGTACACGTGAGCAGTCACGTGATACTCCAGAGAGAGCCCTACCTGCTAATAGGCGAACACGATGCAGTCGGCCACCCACCGAAAGAGGGTACACTTTGAGACAGCGACCCCCAGGCGATTGGGATCGAACGATACAAAGAGATGCGTCAATTAGCGATGAGGCCGAGACCTCTGGATCTAGGACAGAGCGCGCTTACAGTCTAGCACATGAAGGGAGACCTCCGCCCTGGAGGTGTGAGGCCTGGGAAAGGTGGTGGGTAGCATCACCTCCTGGTTCAAATGAAACACTGAGACCACCTCTATTCCTACGGAACCTGGTGTAGGGCTCATGTGCCACAAGCACCTGCAGCTCGCTCACTCACCTGGCAGAGGTAAGTGCTACCAGGAAAATGACTTTCCAGGAGAGGTACTTGAGAGGACAAGTCGCCATGGGCTCGAAAGGGGCCCCTATGAGTTTTCCTAGGACCACATTGAGGTCCCACACCACTGGCGGTAAGCGGACCGGGGGCCACGAGAGGAGTCATCCATGCATGAACCGGCCCACTAAGGGGTGGACAGACACGGCTTAGCCCTCTACTTCATGGTGATGTGCCGATATGCCACAGAGGTGCATCCTGACCGAATTGGATTTCAGACCTGTATCAGACAGGTGTAAGAGATACCGCAATACCTCCGCTATGGCACAAGAGAAGGGGTTAAGACCCTGTTCCGCGCATCAGAGGTAGAACCTGTGCCACTTAAAGGCACAGACCCAAAGTGTAGAGTCCTTATGCAAGGTCAACAGGACATCCTCCACTGGCCGGGTCAGGCCATAGTGCGTGATGGCTATCCTTTCAGCAACCAGGCCGTCAGAGACAGGAACTGGAAGTTGGGGTGGCACAGTGTGCCATCCACCTGGGAGAGCAGGTCCGGGACACACCCAGCGGCCAGGGGTGCAATGAAGAGGACAGAGGCTGCTTCTGCCTGAATCTTCAAGTAGGCCACGGCACCAGAGGTGTCGGCAAGAATGCATACAGAAAGCCTTTGGACTACGGGAGGAGGAAGGCATCTGCCGTTTCCTGACCCTGGCCCAGTTTCCTGGAGCAGAACTTCAAGAGTTGTGCATTCTCTGGGCTGGCAAAGAGATCGATCTCCGGGGTGCACCACTGCCGGAAGAGCCCCTCCAGGACAGATGGGTTCAGTCTCCATTCGTGGAGCTGGAGGATGCGGCTCAGGCAGTTGGTCAGTATACTGTCTTGGCCTGGCAGGTACACCACCTTGAGGAACATGTTCCTTGCTGCTGTAAAGTTCCAGAGGCACATGGTCTCCCAGCAGAGGTGGGACAACTCCATGCCTCCCCTGCTTGTTGATGTAGAACATCACTACCTGGTTGTCCGTCTGGATTTTGACAACCTCCCTCTCCAGGTGGTTCTTGAAGATCCGCAGGGCATAGTACACCACTCAGAGCTCAAGCAAGTGGCGAGGCACTCTCTTCCGGCAACCACGGCCCCTGTGACTGGAGGTGGTTGCAATGAGCCCCCCGCCCAACCTGAATGTGTCCGTGGTAAGGAAGTGCCGAACTGATGGGGCCTGGAAGGCTGCCAAGGCAGGAGTGACCTGGATACAGCCCTCCAGGTGGCCCATCACCTGTGCCCACTGAGCATCCATTAGGCCTGCCGAATGCATAGGCGGGCAAAGTGGGGAGTCACGTGGACGGTGGATGCCATGTGCCCAAAGAGGTGGCGCATCTGTCAGGCAGTCACACAGGCTGCATCCTGCATCTCCCTCATTAGGGCAGCAAGGTGTTGGGCCCGTTCCAGGAGTAGGAATAACCTTGCGGAGTCTAGCAGGGCCCCAATGGACTCCATGCATTGGGTTGGGACAAGCTGGGACTTGAAGAAATTCACTACGAACCCTAGATGCTGCAGCAGCCCCAATGTGCGCCTAGTGGCATCGTGCGCCTCACCCGGAGTGCTGGCCCGCACGAGCCAGTCGTGCAAATAGGGGAAAACAAAGACTCTGAGGACCCTGAGACGAGCGGTCACGACTGCTAGGCACTTTGTGAATACCCACGGGGCGGAGGCAAGGCCAAAGGGAAGCACCCCATACTGGTAGTGGTTGCCTCCATGACAAAGCGGAGGTACTGACAGTGCCGCGGATGGATCAGGATGTGGGTATAAGCATCTTTTATATCCAAGGAGCAAAGCCAATCTCCCTGGAGGAGGAAGGGCAGCAAGGTTCCAAGGAATACCACTTTGAACTTCTCTTTGACCAGGAAGACGCTGAGGTCCCGAAAGTCCAGAATGGGCCTGAAGTCCCATGTATTCTTGGTAACCAGGAAGTAGCGGGAGTAGAATACCCATCCTTGCAGATGAGACGGGATGAGCTCAACGGCCCGATCCTCGAGCAACAACTCGAGCTCTTTCAAGAGGAGCTCCCTGTGCTAGGGGTCCATTGGTAATTCCCCTGTTAATAAGAAAAACCTTGCCCTCCGCCGTATCGAAATGTGCCCCTAAGTACTCCAGGTTTTGAGATGGTACTAGACTGTTCTTGGCCATACTGACCACCCGACCTAAACTGTGAAGGCAGCTGACTACCCTGGAAGTAGCTTCCTTGCTTTCCATCCTCGGCTTTGCTCAAATCAACCAGTCATCCAAATATGGATGAACCAGTACACCCTCCTTCCTCAACGCCGCTGAAACTACCACCTTGACCTTGGTAAACGTCCGTGGCGCCGTCGCTAGTCCGAACGATAATGCCCGAAACTGAAAATGCCCCATCGGCACCACAAACCTGAGGAACATTTGATGCTCCTGACGAATCGGGATGTGTAAGTATGCTTCGGACAAATTGAGGGATGTAAGAAACTCCCCTTTTCTGACTGCCACGATGACCGATCTCAGCGTCTCCATATGAAAATGAGATATCCTGAGACACCGGTTCACCCTTTTTAGATCAAAAATTGGGCGATAAGTCCCTTCTTTTTTCGGAACCACAAAATAAATGGAGTATCAACCTAAACCGCATTGGTCTTGCGGCACCGGTACTACTGCTTTGAGATCTAGTAATCTTTTCAAAGTCTGTTTGAACACCTCGCACTTGCGATGCGCCTTGCAAGGGAACTGTACGAATGAGTCGGTCACTGGTTGCTGAAATTCTAACGCATATCCTTCTCGAATCACCTCTAACACCCACTGATCTGACGTAATTTGGACCCAGGCAGCGTAAAAATCCTGCAAATGACCTCCCACTGGTATGTCCACCTAGGTCTCCCTGACTTCATTGCGGCTTTCTGAGACCCGAAGCGGCGGCAGCAAACCCTCTGCTCGCCCCTCTGAATCCCCGAAATCCTTGGTTCCTATAGGGAAAATGTCCCTTCTGACTCTGAGTAAACCGTGAGGAACGAAAACGACAAAAATCCCTCTGCGGCATTCTAGCCATTGGCGGAAACCTCCCTTGTTTCTGCTTATCCTCCGGAAGCCTTCCGCCTTTGGAGTCTCCTAGATCCTTAACAATTTTGTCCAAATCTTCTCCGAAAAGCAGCTTTCCCTTAAAGGGAAGCTTACTTAACCGGGCCTTAGAAGACGCATCCGCTGCCCAATTGCACAGCCAAAAGGTACCTCCTTGCTGCTACCACCGAAGCCATACTGTTCGATAGCCCCCTAATGAGGTCATAATAAATATAGTAACATAGTAAATGATGGCAGATAAAGACCAGTATGATCCATCTAGTCTGCCCAATAAGAAGGCCGGAGTAAGATGGCAGGAGTAGGTGCCACTTTGTGCAGGCTATCCCTCCCCATGTCTTTGTTTAGGGAAGCTGGGGAGCGTTCCCGCGCAGGCTCCGTCGGTACCGACGTACCCATATGTTAAGACTCATTCCTGCTTGTTCCTGGAGATGGAACTCTATGAAAATTCAGTCAGATGACAATTAATGAATTTTGGAGGAGGAAAGATGAGTAGTTTCTTTCTCCGTGACTTCTGAAAAAGGAAAATATGGTAGCAGGGGCCAAAGGGAAAAGTAATGAAATGAGGGAGGCACAGGAAACCTGGTGGAAAAAAACAAAAACAAGTTTTCATCTTCCAGACTTTGTCATGGGAGATTAGTCATTGTCTGGGTAGAGAATGAAACTGGGGGTTGGGAGGAAGGGACAGTTTGAGGAAAGAAATAAGTATGGCAAAGAGGTGGCAGGGGTTGGAGACTAAGGGTTTTGTTTGATGGACACAGCAGATTCATTCTGTGAATGTAAAACAACTGGAAAGGGGGAACATGAAGCTAAAATATATGAAGCCAGCATGAAAAAGGAATTTTAGTGAAAGGCACTCTAGAGCAGACACAGGATCAAAGGAACAAACTTTTAATGGTAAGCCATTGGGGCTTGCAGAATAGGGGAGGTACGGAACCGGGCAAGAGCAAAGGCAGCAGAAGAGAGACTTGTATTATAACAAACTGTCTCATTAACAGATTCCAACAGTACAATGGAGGAGAGAAACAAAATGAGAAGGCATTGGATGCAAGGATGAACTAGACTGGGGAGAAGGTAACCAACTGTGGACGGTTATCAGAAGATAGTCAGAGAACAGGCACATAGCAGCCAGTAGCAGAGCAGTTGAAATAAAGGACTAGGTCAAGCAGTGGTGAAGCTGGTGAGGGGGGGCAACATAATACAACTGGAGGTCAAACATGGAAATTTAAAAAAAAACACACACACTGCATTTATCTCTATATAAACCAAATGACTGAATGCACATTTGGGCACTACTGATCATTTGCTGGAAACACATAAGGGTAAGTTTATTAAACCGGGTTGACCGTTAACCCGGGCTATCTGTAACTAGGTCCCATTGAATAACTTACCATCCCAACCTTTTCAATTGTTTCTCGAACACAATCCAAAAGTACAGAAATTATTGTAGTGTGTGTGCTTGTAATCGCTGCCAAGAGCTCTCGTCCCACCTTTGAAAAAGTCTCTCTTGTGGAAAGGTTAACATAGGCGACCTAAGAAAAAGGAAAGAAGGAAATTTCAACTGTAAAACCAGGACGACACTGTAAGTGCATTCCCTAACAAAGAAGCAACCAGCAAGGACTTGACAGATTCACAGCTGTGATGCTCCGATGACCAACAGGTACAGCAGATAGTGTGTATGAATTATAAGCAAATTTAACTAGCGACATAAAAGAAAGGGTAATTTCCCTTTAAAATCTACCTACAAGATACATATATTAATGTTCTCATCCTTCTGTGCAACTGGCTGAATCTCTGGTAAATATCTCAGTCCTCTTGCTAATTGTGAGTGTTTAACTGTCAAAGGCCTGAATATCCAAGAATCTCCACTGATCCGCACCTGTTACAATTACATCATCCTTGAAATGACAGAAAGAGTCAAAATAGACACTGTATCAAAATAATCACAGAAAGGTCCCATCTTACCAGCACAACAAAAGCGATGACTTCCGATCTTGCAAAAAAACCAAAATTGGCAGAATGGAAACAGCATGCTGCAATGGCCTCAGAACCACCAAGGCAATTAAACCTTCCAATGATAGCAAACTTACCCCTTCTAACAGGTATCACACGACCACTGGGCTCAGCAGAGCACCGACGGAGCCTGCACGGAGCAATTCCCCAGCTTTCAAAGAAAGCCTTTAGGATTGTTGCCACGCATCCGTGGTCCTCTTCCTGCCCAAAGGTGCCATCTTGCTCAGTCAGGTCCCAAAGCTAGAGTCCTACTAAGCAGATGGCAAGGAAAGGATAAAAAAAATTGCAAACTCTTCAGGGAGGTGGGAAGGTAGTAAGGACTGGGCGAAGACGATGCAGTCTGCAACCAGATGGAGAAGGTGTGCTTGGTGACTACCAGTCCCAGGCAGTTGGGATCGTAGGTGATGAAGAGAAGGTCGGACTTGCGATGACCCTGGGTGTGCGGCAGGTAGAAGGCGAGAGCCCTCTTGCAGTCGAGTGTATACAGGACCTCCTCCAATGCCCAGTCAGCATGAGGTCTCAGGAAGAAAGTCGGCAAGACCATCTACTGATTGAGGTGGAAATCCAAGACAACCTTTGGCAGAAACTTGGGGTGGGTGCGAAGGACCACCCTGTTTCTGTAAAACCTGGTGTAGGGGGCCTCGGCCATGAGGGCTTTAAGTTCGCTGACTCGCCGCGCCAAGGTCAGTGCCACCAGGAAAACCACCTTCCAGGAGAGGTGCCAGGGAGAGCGTGTCGCCATCGGCTCGAAGGGCAGCCGCGTCAGCTGCATGAGCACGATGTTCAGATCCCATTCCACTGGTGGAGGCTGGATGGGGGGGTTTGGAAAGCAAACGACCCCGCATGAAGCGGGAGACCAGAGGCTGGCCCAAGAGGGGTTAACCTTCAACGGGCAAATGGTTGGACAAGATGGCGCTCAGGTGAACCCTGACCGAGTTGAACTTCAGCCCCACCTGCGAGAGGTGGAGAAGGTACTGGAGAACTCAACAGGTGGAGCAGGAGAACGGGTCGATCTGAAACTCGGGGCACCAGATCAAAACCACTGCCACTTCAGAGCGTAGGCCTGCCTCGTCGAGTCCTTCCTCGACCTCCACTGGGAGGTGCAGCAAAGCTAAAGAGACCCATTCAGCCACCAAGTTGTCAGGGATAGCGAGACCAGGTTTGGGTGAAGCACTCGTCTCTCCTCCTGTGTCAGCAAACCTGGAGCACTGCCCAGGGGGACCGGAGGCTCCATCGAAAGCCAGAGTAGAAGCGGGATCCAAGGTTGTCGGGGCCATGAAGGAGCCACAAGAATCACCAAGGCTCGGTCGCATTGGATCTTGTGGAGGGTCCTCGCAAGGAGAGGAGTGGGAGGGAATGTGTACAGAAGCCCGGAGGTCCAGTTCAGGAGGAAGGCATCCAGGGACACCCTGCTCGGGTGCGGTATCGGCCCACAGAAACAGGGGAGCTGCACGTTCAGCTGGCTGGCAAACAGATCTACGGACGGATACCCCAGCGGTGGAACAGGTGGAGAACCACCTCTGGACTCAGGTGCCACTTGTGTGGGTGAAAGAGTCTGCTGACTCTGTCCCCGAGGAGGTTGTCCCGGCCCGAGAGGTAAACCACTCTCAGTGTCATGCCCTGCATACGGTGAAGGAGCAGAGGACTGCCTCCTGACAGAGGAGGCGGGAGTCCGTGCCCCCCTCCTTGTTTATTTAGAGCATCGCAACTCTATTGTCGGTCTGCACGAGCACCAACTTGCCCTTCAGGTGGTACTCAAAGACCTTCGGGGACAACCAAACTGCTCAAAGCTTGAGCAGGTTGATCTGCTGCAGAGATTCCTCGGGTGACCACTGCCCCTGGGTGCAAAGGTGACCACAGTGGGCTCCCCAGCCCAAAGGCAAGGCGTCTGTCGTCAAGACGAACTCATGCTGTCGAGTCTGGAAGGGACTGCCCGAAGGAAGCTCTGGGGATTCTGCCACCAGACTAGGGACCAGACTAGGCTGCAAGACACCCTGACGAGGTCCCAGAGGCGGCCCGAGGATTGGGCCCATTCCACTCTGAGCATGCAAGCGTGGGGAAGGACGTGGACGGTCCAGGCCATGTGCCCCAGGAGGCGCAGCATGGCCTGCGCCGAGACCTTGGGCAGGCCTTGGATCTTGACGGCCAGAGTGCAGAGCCGATCCACGCATGCTCCAGGGAGAAAGGCAGTCGCACATTCTGTGTCGAGAACAGCACCAATGAACTCCAAGGTCTGCACCAGTTCAAGGTGGGCTTTGGAGTAGTTGACCAGGAAACAGAGGTGCTTGAGAAGGACCGTGTGCGATGCTGAGAGGCGAGCCTTCTCCACTGATGTGCCCAAGATGAGTCAGTCGTCTAGGTAAGGGTAGATGGATATGCCCTGCAGCCGGAGGTGGGCCATGGCTGCTGACAGGCACTTGGTGAAGACTCGCGGGGCAGACGCAAGCCCGAAGGGCGGCAGTCTGTACTGGAAGTGCTCTCCCTGCACCCTGAAACACAGGTAATTCCTGTGCTTGGGGTGGACAGGAATGTGGGCATAAGAGTCTCTGAGATCCAAGGAGCATAGCCAATCTCACTGCCGGAGATAGGGCAGCAGAACCCCAAGAAATAGCATTTTGAACTTCTCCCACACCAGAAACATTTAGTCCCACAGGTGCTCCTTGTGGTCTTGGGCAAGCCACTTAACCCTCCATTGCCCATGTTCCCTGTAAAATAGTTATCTCCAAGTTATAATGCCCTGTTCAATGTAATTTCAGTTTGTTCAATGTAAACTGCCTTGATATCATGAAAGGCGGTATATAAGAAATGTTAAATAAATAAATAAATAAATAAATAAAATAAAATTGTTCAGATTCCTGAGATCGAGGATGGGGCGCAGGCCCCCACCCCCGTCCTCTTCGGAACGAGGAAGTACCGGGAGTAAAACCCCGACCTCGGAGGTGCAGCGGAACTCTCTCGACCGCCTGTTGACAGAAGAGGTTGTTAAGCTCTTGCTGCAAGCAAGCCTGGTGTGAGAGAAGCAGAGTAGCCTTCGCTGGGGAGAAGGGAGGAGGGAGTCTGTCCAGACGAAGACAATACCTGTCCCGGATCACCTGTAAGACCCAGGTGTCCAATGTAATAGCCGTCCATTAGGGAGCGAAAAGAGACAGGCATCCTCCCACAGGCGGAAGCGTCCCTGGGGGGGCAAGAGGCTATGCTTTCGGCGTCAAAACCCCGGAGCTGGCTGGGTTGGGTCTTGAGCCCCTTGGGCTTCTGGTGACCCTGAGCTCCCTCTTTGCCCTGAGCGCTGGTCGTCGGCGCAGAGTAGGCGGGTATGGTGGGTATCCCTGGTAGGGGAGCCCTTTCCTCTGGATGCAAGGTTTTTTGCTGTGCTGCTTCTTCCGTGGAAGAGAGGAGGTTTTGCGAGAAAGACTAGTGCGAGTCACGAACTCAGTCTTGATCTCGGCTGCCTTGTCCTCCATGGGCTTGCCAAACAGCTGCTCGCCAAGGCATCGGACATCCAGGAGCTTCTCCTAGACCCACTGTTCCAGGTCTGAAGACTGGAGTCATGCCTGATGTCGGGCTCCGATGCCAGCCACTGCCACTTGGGCGGAAGACTCAAACCAGTCATATGCGGCACGAGAAAGGCATTTCGAACAGTCTGTAACCGACCTCAGTAGGTTCTGGAATCTGAAAAGGTGCTCCCCACAGAGGTCCGCAGAAAACCCGTCGAGCTCTTTGCTGAGGTCGTGAGCACACACATATACAGTTGGTACGCCTGGATGGGGCATGCCAGCATGGATCCCTGGTAAGCCTTGCGCCCGAGGGAGTCGAGAGCATGGGATTTCCTACCAGGTGGGACCAAAGAGTGCGACTTCGGGCCCTTCTGTTTCCGCATCGTGGATTCGGCTACCATGGAGGTATAAGAAAGTTGGGTCTTCCAAAACCCTGGGCCACGCTGGACCCTATACATGGCATCGAGTCTTTTACTGACAATAGGGACCGAGGCGGGTGTTCCCACATGCGGAGGAGCAGCCGAGACAGCATGGACAGCACCGGAACTGTAAGAGACTCCCTGAGTGGAGAATCGTCCTGCAAAATGTCAAGTTCTTCTGCCCTTGGCTCCTCCTTGGTCTGCCATAGGCAGATTGAGGGCCCGAGCCATATTCCGCACCAGGCAAGAGGGGTCATTGGGAAGTGACCACCTTTGCGAGGCAGGCGGGGATGGGTCAGAGGGGAGATCCCTATGGGCGCGGGTCTCCACGGAAGTGTCTCCGACCGATTCCCAGCCCGAGAAGTTTGAGAAGGACTCAGTCGGGCTGATCCCCGTGCCCAGTGACTGAGGCCCACTTGGAACCGGAGGCACCGACTATGGAAGAACTCGCCCCTGAGGAACAGGATAGCGAGCAAGACCAGTGCCAAGGACCCTCAAAAGGCCCGCGGCTCTAGGGGGTTTCCAAGGTAGTTTTCGGGACCCCAGTAGAGGGACCATCTGTCTCGAGGCACAAGCCAGCTGTGCTGGGCAAAAACACCTGCTGGGCAGCTAGAAAGGCAGAAACGCTGCGCTCCAGTGCCAGCATACAGGACTCTCACTCGGGAGTGGGTTCCTGCGACACTGATGCCAGTGTTAACGGGTTTGGCGTGGAGGAGGAGAGGGGGGTCCTTGTCAGGACGACCCTCAGGAGACCAGGCTCCATTGCCGGAGGCCTCAGTGTCCGTACGAGGTACCTTTCGAGGCTGCTCCTTGTCCGACTCTCGGGATGCCGGAGAGAGCTAAGAGAACGAGCACAAGACCGCTCGGGCTTGTTCGTAGCCCCCAACAGCAACTTTGAGGTCTTCTTTTTCGCCGCTCCACCTCGGGCAAACCCTGATCGGAGTGAAGCTGGGGCGCGGGGTCACTGCAGGGTACCCCGAATGCGGTGAGTCGGCAGGGCAAGGTGCCACCGGAGACCACAGAATGCCTTGCAGAAAATGTCATCAGACTTCTGCTTGCAGCTTAGCAAGGCCTTAGCAGACATTTTCTTACAAAGAGAGCAGACCTCCAGGAAGTGGTCAGCCCCCAAACACCATAGACAACGGTCGTGGGTGTCCGTAAGTGACATATTTTTGAAGCATCTGTCACATTTCTTAAAGTCGGTGGTCATGGGAGCACAAAAAGGGCACCTGCAAGGTCGAAAACCCTCGAGGTCAGCGGTTGGAGAAAAAAAGGGCCCGAAAAGGAAGACACTAAAAGAGTAAAAAAAGGGAACCCCTAGCCCACAGCCGCAGCAGGGGCGAAGGAGAGGATGGAAGAGGACTGGTGCTACCGGAAAAAAGGCCAGAAAGCCAAAGACAAAAAAATCCTTTTACCAAAAGATGAGGACGTGCGCCCGAAGGACTCCGCAGAAAAAGGGAGATGAGCAAGATTGCAACTTTGGGCAGGAAGAGGACCACGCATGCGTAGCAGCAATCCCAAAGGCTTTCTTTGAAAGCTGGGGAATTGCTCCACGCAGGCTCCATCAGTGCCGACGTCACCCATAAGTGAGGACTAACTTCTTGCTTGTTCCTGGAGAACAGTAGGTTCCCTTTAACCCTTTAAGGACATATTTGTCCCATAAGTTTTAAAACTCATAAAACATGCAATTTTTATTTAAAGTCCATTTTAAATTTATGTTCACATCAAGATAAAACCTTATTCTGTCAAATGATTCTGTTTAATGACCAATTCATATAACATTTATTTTCTATAAAGCACTTCATAATTTACCAATATGGAAATAGGAATGTGTGTTCTTTTGGTGTTCCATAGAAAATGATGTAAGAAGCCAGATGTTATGTGAACTTTCACATTTAATTACGCGCATGTCTGACAAAATTGAATAGTTTTCTTTAGAGAAATTGCTATTTTTATCAATTTTAGTGTTTTATTGCTCTGGGACACATTTGTCCCTGTGGTCTATAACTGAAAAAATACAGTACTACTTTTGTCGCATGCTAACAGTTAGTTATCGTTCGTCAATTCGTAGAAAACCATACTTCGAAAAAAGATGCATGAGCATTTGTTTAGAATACGTGAAGCAGATATACAATAACTCTTGTTTGCTGAGAGCAGCGATTCTGATGATGATTTGCTTCTTGATGACGAAGATCAAAATGTCTTGCTTGAAGATGTCGACAATGTTGACGAGGAAGTGGTCACAGAACATCCTGATTCTTTGACAATTGAAACTACTAATCCTAGTAGTAGTACAAATCTAGCCAGTGGAGCTTCAACATTCATATCTGCGACATTCTATGGTAAATCTAAACGCAAATGTACCATCAAGACTCCATCTCCATCAGTAGTCTCCAGAGCAAAAGAACAGTCGATGCAGGTGCAGCCAACTACATCAAATTCTAGAAAGAATTCACACAAACAAAAAAAGACAAATGATGGCAATCATCCTGATGATATTCAAAAACAAGCAACACAACCAATGGATGAAGACTTGCCCCCAACGACTAAATCACGAGCAAGTGGCAGGTCAGTGCAAACTACAGTACACTTCAAATGGGGAAGGAAGTCAGTGAAAGACAACTCCGGGACAATTGACTACGATTATGAAAAAGTAAATCTGAAGTTTGATGATTCTGAAGACATTAGTGCAGTTTCTGTTTTTGAACAAGTGTCTGATTTCAACTCCGTAGTCTCACTAACCGCAGAACAGAGTGAACTATATATGAAGCAAAGAGGCATTCCATTTCTCACTGATGCAGATGAGCTCCGAGCCTTCCTTGGGATGTGTCTGGTCATGGGTTACCATGTTCTGCCCACAATTAGAGATTATTTGTCTGCTCAACCAGATCTGCAGGTTCCATTCATTGCAAATGCAATGAGACTCAGACGCGATTTGAAACAATTTGCTCTGCCTTGCATTTTTCAAATAATGATATGCTACCGAGAACTCACCCACAGTGTGATCGGGCTTTCAAGGTTCACCCATTGATCAACCACTTCAATCGATGCTTCCAGGCAGCTAGAAATGCAAGCAAGCAGCAGTCAATTGATAAGCACATGATAAAATTCAAAGGCCAAAACATCATGAAGCAGTATATAAGGAACAAGCCTGTGAAGTGGGGATTTAAACTGTGGTGCAGATGTGATGCCATCTCAGGCTCTCTTTACCAGTTTGACCTGTATACTGGACGAAAAATGGAGACAAGAGTATGGGCTTGGGGAGGGGGTGGTCATAATGCTGTCAAAAGCACTCTAACAGCTATGTTGCCAAGTTTTTATTGACAATTTCTTCAACTCGCCAATGTTGCAATTTCAGATGCTACAAAAGAAGATTTACTTATGTGGCACAGTTCGTGTAGACCGGAAGCACATGCCAAAGAACTTGAAATCAGATAAGGAAATGAAACGTAGTGACATGGATTATATGACAGCAAATAGTGTTACTTGTGTGAAATGGTTGGACAACAGGTCAGCGATTCTATTATCAAATTTCCTACCATGTTCAAAGGATGATGTCACGTATGTGCTAAGGCGGCAAGCAGGATCTGCAGATAAGTTGCATGTTTCATGTCCTTCCACTGTTACAATGTACAACAAATACATGGGTGGTGTGGACCTCATGGACAAAAAAAGGTTTCGTACGAGACTGACCGAAAGTCAAAAATTAAGTATTACTTGAAAATCTTCTTTGATCTTCTTGATATTGCTGTCAACAATAGTCACTGCATTTATGTTCAACTGCAACAAGAGAGGGTCCCCAATTATAAGGCAACACCACCACTAGAATATCGTCAGATGATAGCAAGGGGTCTTATTGGACGGTACTCCAACCGTCAAAGAAATGCACCATCAGCACCAGTTAGAGGTTCATGGTGTGTTCTTCCAGCACCAAAACCAGAACATTCCCTGACAAGAAGTGATCGACGCAGACGATGTGCTCAGTGTGCCAAATCTGGAGTTGAAAATCGCACAGACAGCTTCTGTGACACATGTAGCATTCACTTGTGCTACACTAAGACACGTAACTGCTTTGCTGATTATCATAGCCTGAACTGTTTGTCAGACAATTAGGCCTTTGCTTACTATTTACTATATTAATGTCTAATTGCCTATTTTCAAATATAATAAAGTCTTTTTGATTTCATGCTGATGCTCACTCTAAGACAGAAGCTTGATATACTAAGGTTTTGCATGCTTAACGTTTTTGCACTTGTATTTTCTAAATAAATTTTGCTCAAGTTGCTCAAACAGAAATATGAAAAATTACATGATTACCCTTAATTAAAAACAAATATAAACATGAATTTTTAATATAACTGAGATGTTATATGTAAATTAACACACGGGACAAATATGTCCCATTATTCTTTTGACGACCATAGGGACAAATATGTCCCTTTTTATAGCGCCACCCCCCAAAGTGTCACATGTTTGAAATTTTTGTATTTGTTGTTCAAAAGCATTGCTGAATCTAACATGTCACTTTCATACATCTCATCAATCTAGAAATCTTGCTGTCTTTAAAGGGTTAAAGGCCAGTTGAGTCAATAAGGCTTTGGAGGATGTGTCCGCTGCTCAGTGCCGGAGCCAAATCCAACACTGACACCATCATCAGGGCATCCGTCCCTGGCCGCCAAAGCACCAGGTCATACATTGCATCAGAAAGGAAGGCTGTACCAGACACCAAAAAAAGAGGTAGTATCATCAGGAAGAGACTGAATCCCACTTAAGCAGGACTCGAGATGTCAGGCTGGTACATACTGCCAGCTGTAGGATAGGCACCTCCACAGCAAACTGGCTCCTTAGCTAGGAATCTACCTTGCAGTCCAGAACATTCTTTGAAGCTGATCCGCCGACCTGAGAAATGGTGGTCCATCTGGTAATCATCGTGACTTGCGCATCCTACTACTATTGAACACCTTGGAAATGTCAAACCACCTGCCGTCTCCTATTCTGGGAGAGCGCAGATCTTCTTATACACCTGTATCTCTTCATGTAGGGAGTCTGAGAAGTCCCACTCCAACCGGAAGGCAGCAATGGATTTCTGCACTCCTTGATGGAACAGGTGCACCTTCGGTTCCTGCTCTGTGCCAGAAGCATCTGTCAAGTTCAAAGCAGATGAGACCCTGGTAATCAACGCCACCAAGAATTAATTAGACTTACCTGCTAATTGTTGTTCCTTAAGGAACTCTAGTCCAGTCCCAGAACCATAGAGTTTAGAATCTCCTCCAGCAACTTTGGAGACTGAATGACCTCACAGCTCTTCTCTCTGGTATAAATAGGCAAGGACCGCCCCCTTCCACCAGTACCTATTGACAAAGCAACTCAGCAGAGCAACAAATAAGTAGATTAAGAACAACAAGATAAACTAAATAAACTTTGGCTAGAATCTAAAAACCTATGCATATTCTAACCTTCTCTTCGACGAAGGACCTTGTAGAAATGCCAAAAACGCAGAAACAAAACCGCGCTTCTGCGGGGTTCCCATTGCGGCTCCACTCCGCGTCCTCCGAAACCCCACTCCTCTTCCGGAGACCTCCTCTCCAATTTGACCCTTTACTAAGGTAACACGGACAACACCTTCAGGCTGCATACCCTGGGAGGGGTCCGGGACTGGACTAGAATTCCTTAAGGAACAACAATTAGCAGGTAAGTCTAATTAATTCTTCCTTTTCGTCCCTCTAGTCCAGTCCCGGAACCATAGAGGATGTAACAGAGCAGTGCACATCAACGGGAGGGACCAGAAAACCCAGCCTGAAGCACCGCTGAGCCAAAACGAACGTCCTCCGCCGCCTGCACATCTAACCGATAGTGCTTCGAGAATGAATGCAACGATGAGGAAGTCGCCACTCAACAAATGTCCGCAACCGAAACCGAACTGTACTCCGTCCACGACGCCGCTTGCGCCCTGGTCAAGTGCGCTCTGAGACCTTCTGGAACTACCCAACCTTTCAAAAGGTAAGCCGACGCAATAGCCGCCTTTAACCATCTAGAAATGGATGCTTTCGTTGCCGCTTCACCCTTCCGCGGCCCCCCCGAAAGCCACAAACAATCTGTCAGTCTTCCGAACGGCTGCGTCCGCCGAAGATACTTCCGAAGAACCCGACGAACATCTAGGGGACGTAACCTGCCTTCCGATTTCTCCTTTTGCTGCTTAGAGAATACTGGAAGTGACACCACGTGATTGACATGAAAGGCAGAGACCACCTTCGACTGAAAGTCCGGCACTGAGCGAAGCACGACCTTATCATGGAAGAAAGACAAATAAGGTTCCCTACAGGATAAAGCCTGTAACTCCGAAATCCTCCTTGCGGAACAAATAGCTACCAGAAATACCTTCTTTAACGCGAGATCCTTCAGGGTGGTGATGCTTAACGGCTCAAACGGTAGCTCAAGCAAAGCCTCCAATACCAGATTCAGCTTCCATGTCGGCACCGAACAGCGTACCAACGGACGAAGAAGCAAGACAGCTCTCAGAAAAAGCCTAATGTCACTGTGAGATCCTACTGGCTGACCGAGCACTTTCCCCCTATAACAGGAAATCGCCGCCAACTGCACTCGCAAGGAACTGGCCGCCAATCCCTTCCGCACTCCATCCTGCAAAAAGGAAAGGACCTGCGAAATCGAAGCCCTCAACGACTGAATATTACGCTCCACACACCAAGCTGCAAAGATCCTCCAGACCCTGACATACGCCAGCGAGGTGGAACGCCTGCGTGCCTTTAACAAGGTAGAAATGATCGCCGCCGAATAACCCTTAGCTGTCATCCTAGCCCGTTCAAGAGCCAAGCCGTAAGCGAGAACAGACTCACCTAGGCATGCGCAACGGACCTTGCCGTAGGAGCTCCTCCCGCTGCGGTAACTACCACGGATCATCCACTAACAGCCGTACCAAATCTGCACACCACGGCCAATCGGGCACGATCAGAATCACCCGACCGCGATGTCTCCCAACGCGCTGCACCACCCTGCCCTTGAGGGCCCAAGGTGGAAAAACAAAGGAGAACTCCCTCTGGCCACCTGTTCGCTAATGCATCTAGCCCCTCTGACATCCGTTCCCAGCGCCTGCTGAAAAACCTTGCTACCTGCGCTGACTCGAAGCTCGCCATGAGAGCCATTACCGGAACTCCCCAGCGCCTCACCAGAAGAGCAATCACCCCCGGATGTAGCACCCACTCCTCGGGGTCCACTCTGCGACAACTAAGGAAATCCGCTTCGGGATTGTCTACGCTGGCCAGATGTTGAGCCGCGAGAGCCTGGAGATTGTGTACGGCCCACACCCACAGCTGACCCGCTTCGGCTTCCAGTGTAGCACTTCCTGTGCCCCCCCCTGCCGACTGATGTAGGCTACCGTTGACGCATTGTCTGACAAGACTCGGACCGCCTCCCGACCGAGAGTGTCCTGAAACTCCTGTAGCGCCAGAAACACCACTCTCATCTCCACCCTGGTGATAGACCAAGACGTCTCCTTCTGAGACCAACGACCCTGGGCAAACCTGCCTTCGCAATGAGCCCCCCACAACCCAGGAGGCTCGCGTCTGTCGTAAGCAGTCCCCAGGACGGCGGTCCAGTGGCATGCCGGCTTCCATATTCTCCGTTCTCAACCACCATCGCAGCTCGTGACGCACATTCTCAGGGCAAACTAACCTCTGCGATAGGACATCCGACTGATGTGACCAACGATGGAGAAGCGCCGCCTGTAACGGCCGCACGTGCGCTCGGGCCCACGGAACCACTTCTATCGTGGCTGCCACTGTTCCCAACAACTGCAGGTACTGCCATGCTGTTGGAGCCGGACTCGATAAGAAACACCTAACGAGCTGTCACAGACCTAGAGCCCGGGCCCTGGGCAGGAACCCCTTCCCCTGCTTTGTTTTGAAGCGCACTGCAAGGTACTGCAGGGATTGCGATGGTACCAACCTGCTCTTTGCACAGTTGACTACCCAGCCCAGGTCTTCGAACATCTGGACCACCCGGGCCGTCGCTGCCGAGCTGTCCTCTCTAGACTTCGCTCGGATCAACCAATCGTCCAAATATGGGTGCACCAGTACTCCCTCTTTGCAGAGCACCGCCGCCACCACCACCATGACCTTGGGAAACGCCTGTGGCGCCGTTTCCAGCCCAAAGGGCAGCGCTTGAAATTGGAAATGTCCCATGGGTACCGCAAATCTCAGCCACTTCTGATGCTCTTGCCGAATCGGGATGTGCAGGTAAGCATCCGTGAGATCTAACGACGTCAGGAACTCCCCGGTCCCTTGTCAGAGCCAGGATCGGGCGAAATGTGCCCTCCTTCTATGGCACTACGAAATAGATGGAGTAGCGATCGGAACCGCACTGCTCCGTGGACACCGGCAGCACCGCCTCAAGCTGCAGCAGCCGCTGTAGCATGTCCTGGACCGCCTGCCTGTGCCCAGGGCTGAGCAGGGAGAACGGACAAAGGAACCTACGACGGGTCGCTGGAGTTCTAATACGTACCCCTCCAGGACCTACTAATCTGACTTAATTCGAACCCAGGCAGGGTAAAACTCCCGCAACCGACCTCCCTTGGGAACTACCCCTCTCCTGAGCCCGCCTTATCTCATTGTGTCTGTTTTGTGGCCGAGGACTGGAAAGGAGCAAACCTCCGGCCTGCTCCCCTGAATCCTCGAAATCCCTGACCCCCAAGCGGGAACTTCCCCCGCTGGGACTGTCCATAACGGGGAGAACGAAAACTACGAAAGACTCTCGGGACCTCCCTGAATCCCGCAGAACTGCGGCCCTGCTTCGGCTTGTCCTCTGGGAGACGTCCCCCCTTGGACTCCCCGAGGTCCTGGACCAACTTATCTAAATCCTCCCCAAATAAAAGCGCACCCCCCAAAGGGTAACCTGCCAAGCCGAGCCTTAGACGAACTGTCAGCCGACCAGGTTCTCAACCAGAGATACCTCCGAGCTGCTACTACGGAGACCATCCCTGTAGCCAAGCCGCGGAGGATATCAGAATGAATATCCGCCAAGTACGCGGCTTCCGACTCCAGTCGCATGGCATCTTCAAGCTGCCCTTCCAGATGGTCTCCTGCACTCTTTGGGACTACCCCAAACTGCCACGTGCCACCCAAGCCGGTCTGCACGGACAGCGCGCAAACATCGAACACCTGCTTCCACAGAGTGTCTAACCTCCTGTCCTGAACATCCTTCAGCGCTGCAGTCCCCCTCCACGGGAATCGTGGTTTTCTGAGTGACCGCCAATACCGCCGCAACTACCTTTGGAGAAACAAAACAGCTCCCTATTGCGGTTCGCGAGCAGATAAAGGTGAGCCAACGCTCTAGCCCCCTTCAGGGCCACCTCTGACAAATCCCATTCTTCCTGTATCATATTCTGAAATACCCTATGGAGGGGAAACACTCTCTGGGATGTCCGCACCGCCTGCAACAGCGGACATTCTAATGTCTCTTCCGCTGCTTCCTCGCTGGAAGGCAGGTTTAGTGTCTTTAGCATCTGCGAAACCAGGGCTGGAAGCTCTTCACACCGAAAGACTCTGACTACCCAGCACTGCTGCTCCAAGTCAGGCAACTCTCCGTCTTCCAGCTCATCTTCCGAGAACTCTTCCCTTTTTGGCGTTCCCCTCGCTCAGGTCATCAGCGAGGTAAGGCGCGGGACCCTCCAAAGTGGCCCTACACCTTTTAGCCACCGGAGCACCGTTCCCCGAACCGACCAGAAAGGCCGAGCGCTTCTGACTCTGGGGTCCGTGAGGAAGAGCCGACATCGCGGGCTGAAGGAAGGCAAAAGCCCGCTGCATCAAGGCAACGAAGTTCGGCGGAATCCCGGTCGCCTCTCCCGCCTGTGCCTGCTCCTGTGACCCGGCGGAGCCGCTACCCAAGGAGGGCCCCGGCACTGGCTCCTCAGGATCTAGAGACGGAGATAACAGTGCCTCAGCGCCTGTACGAATAGCCTTCCGGCCTGCTAGGGGCTGTCCCGGCTCTCCGTCCATATGCTGCGCCTCTAGGGAGCAAGGGACACTGACTCCTGATTCCAGCACTGAGCTTTTCCTCCTGCCGCACACTAGACAGCGTGGATTTGCAGGCATAGCAGCCGCCTCAAAGAACTGTTCTAAACCACCCCGGGAACTCCCCCTCCCCCCCCCCCCCTGGCCCTGACCGCCAGCCCCAGAAGGAAGGGCTCTCTCCAGGTTGGAGACCTGCAAAAAACAGCCCAGATACACCTGCTCAATATTTCAATAAGGGAAAAGTACAGCATAGCTCGTTTCCCTTTGAGATTCTTTCCCCCCCCCCCCAACAGGCCAATGCTCTGTAAGCACCTGATGAGCCTATAGCAGGTCTGCAGCAAACGAGGCTTAAAACGCTTCCAAAAAGCCACTATAAAAAACCCGCGGTTTTCAAAATGGCTGCTGGGACTTTTCCCGCGCAGCAAAAAAGTGTCCGGAGGGCAAAGAACTCCTTTATGAGATCCCCTACTGAGGCAGGGACTTCCCACTCAACTCCCCCTCCAAGAAACAATTAAAAGAAAATTCAAAAAGAAAGAAAAAACGCTGTTAAAGTCGGCGAGACCTACTTACAGTTCCCTGCTTCAACCTGAGGTGCTGCAATGAGGCAGACACGCGCCGGAGCTCAGCCTGCTCGTGGCTTCGGCTCCGACGGTGCTCCCACCACCAATCTCACTGTCCCTTAGAGATGGCTAGGGCTAAGCCTTCCACCCGCTCCTCACCCTTGCTTGCGGATTCGGGAGCAGGGAGGCTACTTCTTCTGCTCTGTAAAGCTGCTCCTTCTCACCAAGGGGCAGCCCCCCCCCCCCCACGAGGGGGAAAAATGAGGGAGAAAGGAAGAAGCAGGACTGGAGCCAGAGGGAAGAAAAAAGTGGCTATTTATTTTAGAAAGGCACCCAAACAAAAAACATCAAGAATTAGAAAAGGAAAACAAAGAAAAAATTCCTAGCTCTGCCTATTTGTGCTGGGCCTATCCCTAGGCTCAGAATCTCCTCAGCTGCTTGGAGACTGAAGTACAGGTGGAAGGGGGCGGTCCTTGCCTATTTATACCAGAGAGAAGAGCTGTGATGTCATTCAGTCTCCAAGGCTGCTGGAGGAGATTCTAAACTCTATGGTTCCGGGACAGGACTAGAGGGACGAAAAGGAACTTCTCCTTTCGGAACAGGCAGCCTCTGCATAATCTTCTGAAGGTGAGAGCACTTCCTCATCCACATCAGAGCCCAGTACCGATCCATCTGAATCAGAGGCATAGTCAACATCTCAGATCCCAACTGTTCCCAATCTCCAGAGTGCCCCACGCTGGGGACGCTTAGCCAAATATAACGGCTTCTACTTTCAGCTTGCCCGGCACGAGATTGCATTTGGGGGCACCCAGAAGCCGCAAGGTCTGAATTTCCACGCCAGACAGACAGGGCCTGTTGCAAAAAGAAAAATAATTCAGGGGAGGACAATCTGGGATCCGGAAGCGCTCCTCTCTGATAAGGCTCCCCAACACCAGGGAGCACGCCCAAGTGAGAGTCATCTTTTTGTATAAAAGGTGGTCATTCATGAGCATTTAATGAATCTCTTTTCCTCTCAATCTTCAGATTTTCTACAGAGAGGAGAAAATCCATCCACCATCTGCTGGAGACAAAGAAATACTGAAGAGACCTCTGGTGGCTGAGGCAAATAGAAGAATAGAGGCAGAGGAGTGATGCCATTGAAACTTGGGCTCGTCAATGGTTCTTTTGTCTCCACCAATCTGCTGGTAGAGGAACACAACCCACTTCTCTATACTGGTCTAGCAGAACAATATGGAAGAGTTTCTTAACACTAGTAGCCCCAAAAGGCATTTCAGCTAGAAACCCCAAAGTGCGTCAATTGACGCATTATGACGACGACTGCATTTAGCATGAAATGCAGATGTGAATTAATGTGAAGTTACTTATTTGTTAAATACGTGCAGTATGTGATGTCATTACATGATGTCATCGTGTGTTTATTGCTTGTAATGTCGGAGTACAACTGTAAACAGTGATTGAGATGCGCCACCTAGTGGGAACATGAATTTATACCTAGAAGCCCCAAAGTACGTCAACTGACGCATCCAAGACAATTGAGTGCGTCAACTGACGTACTTTGGGGCTTCTAGGTATAAATTAATTTTCCCGCTAGGTGGTGCATCTGTCATTAATTTTCGATGCACATATTTGAACATCTTGATATTGCTAACAAAGTCATGGAACATGACTGACATGGTTCTAGCAGTGGCGCTGGTATACAACTTCGAGGATGCATTTGCGTCAATTGACGCACTTTGGGGTTTCTAGTGTTAAACTGCTGAAACTATGTGATAAACCTGTCAGTTCAGGCAAACTAAGTTTCTAACACTACAGCGTGAAACTGAATAGGCCAGTTTCAGATTAGAAGGGAAAGCACAGTTACTTACCTGTAACAGGTGATCTCTGGGAACAGCAGGAATAAGTCTTCACATATGGGTACGTCGTTACCGACGGAGCCTGCGCGGGAACGCTCCCCAGCTTCCCAAAAAGGAAAGCTTTTGGGAGCATCCCACAGCGCCTGCGCGCTGCCTTCCCGCCTTTCCTAACCGCCTCTCCTCAGTTCAAGTTTTAAAGCTGAGACAAAAGAGAGAGAGAGGAAAGGAAAGATAGATAAAGAGATACAACTCCTAGGGGAGGTGGGAGGGTTGTGAAGACTTATTCGTGCTGTTCCCAGAGATCACCTGTTACAGGTAAGTAACTGTGCTATCTCCAGGAACAAGCAGGAATGAGTCTTCACATATGGGGACTCCCTAGCTGAGATGCCTGGGAGATCCCCAAGGATATGAGACCCTGGGAAGGGTTCTACCTCCTCCTATGGATCTCAGGTATCTATCCAGGGATGGAGGGTAGGAGTTGATTAAAAATGGAACAGGTGTTTGAGAACAGCCTGACCAAACAAGGCATCCCGGCGGGAGTCCTTGTCCAAGCAGTAATGGGCTGAGAAGGTATGAACCGAGGCCCAGGTGGCTGCTCGACAGATCTGGTCGATGGACACAGAATTTAGATGAGCCATAGAGGCGGCCATGGCCCTCACATTATGAGCTGTGACATGGCTCTCCAGAGAAAGGTTCTTACTCTGGTAAGCGAAAGAAATACACTGAGCAATCCAATTGGACAGTGTCCTCTTAGAGACTGGAAGTCCCAAATGAGAGGGATCAAAAGCAACAAAGAGCTGGGAAGACTTCATATGTTGCTGTGTCCTTTGTAAGTAAAAGGCAAGAGCTCTTTTACAATCCAGAGTATGAAGATTCTTCTCTGCACTTGATGCATGAGGAGCTGGAAAAAAGACAGGTAAATATACCTCTTGATTAAGATGAAAAGGTGAGACCACTTTAGGCATAAAGTGTGGATTGGTCCTAAGGACTACCTTATCATGATGGAACCTTGTATAAGGTGGATTAGCCACTAAGGCCTGCAGTTCACTGATGCGAACTGAGGTGACTGCAATGAGGAAAATAACCTTCCAGGAAAGAAATTTCAAGGAGGTGGTGGCTAAGGGTTCAAAAGGAGGCTGTATAAGCTGACCAAGAACCAGATTCAAATCCCATGCCACCGGAGGAGGCCTAATGGGAGGTTTAGTTAAAGTTAGGCCTCTCATGAATCTTGCAATAAGAGGATGAGAGGAAATAGGTTGTCCATTGATAGGCTTAAGGGATGCTGCAATAGCACTCAAATGGACCCTTACTGAATTTGTCTTAAGGCCTGCATTGGAAAGATGCAGGAGGTATTCCAATAGAGAATTCAAAGGTAGTGCTAGAGGGTCGAGACCCCTTTCAGCACACCAAATGGAAAATCTTTTCCATTTAAAAGCATAGGAACGTCTAGTGGAAGGTTTTCTGGAAGCATGGAGGATATCCTTCACTTGTTGAGAAAGATTCCCGTCTTGAAGGTCTAGGCCTTCAGTAACCAAGCTCTGAGGTGAAGGGACTTGGGGTTTGGGTGCCACAAAGTCCCCTCCTCCTGGGACAGAAGGTCTGGAGCAGCTCCCAAGTCCAGGGAGGGGGCTTGGGAGAGATGCAGAAGTAGAGGGTACCACACTTGGCGTGGCCAGCGTGGAGCTATGAGGATCACAGATCCTTGATCCCTCTGGAGTTTGAACAGAGTCTTGGGAATCAAGGGAATGGGTGGAAAGGCATATAGGAAGCCCTGACCCCAATGAAGGAGGAAGGCATCCTTGGCCTGAACTCCGACACGGAATTCTGGAACAGAACCGGGGAAGTTTGGCATTCCACGGACTTGCAAAGAAGTCTATGTCCGGGGTTCCCCATTCTTGAAAGATTCTGAGTACCTGATCCATGTGCAGGGACCATTCGTGTGGGAGCAGAACTCGACTGAGTCTGTCTGTCCAAGAGTTTTGGATTCCTGGGAGGTATACTGCCAGGAGATGGATTTGATGCTCTCTGGCGAAGGCCCACAATCTTAAAGCTTCGTTGCAAAGCGACAGAGAGCCAGTTCCTCCTTGCTTGTTTATGTAAAACATGGCTACTTGATTGTCCGTATGAATGAGGATTGTCTTGTAGCTGAGCAGGGTATGAAAGACCTTGAGAGCTAGAAAGACTGCTCGAAGCTCCAAGTGGTTGATATGAAGAAAGGCCTCCTGTGGGGACCAAGTGCCTTGAGTGGAGAGGTCTTGTAGATGAGCTCCCCAACCTGTTTGGGAGGCATCTGTTGTGAGGGTTGCTTGGGGCAACAACTGTTGGAAGGGGGGCCCCAGCAACAGATTTTGAGTGGACATCCACCACTGGAGAGACCAAAAGAGACATTTGGAGGTTGCTATTTGGTCTGAGAGAGCCCCTGATGCCGGAGTCCACTGGGTGGACAAAGTCCATTGGGCTGCTCTCATATGTAGGCGAGCATAGGATACCACATGCACTGTGGAAGCCATGTGGCCTAGCAGATGTAGCATCTCCCGGGCAGATAAGTGGCTCTTTGACTGAACCTGAGAGGCTAACTGCACTAGGCGTAGGCAACGGGCCTGGGGAAGATAGGCCCTTGCAGTGGTAGTATCTAGACAGGCCCCTATGAACTCTAGGGACTGAGTAGGGGTGAGCTGGGACTTTGGGAGGTTTACCACAAGTCCCAGATACTGCAGAATACGCCTTGTGCAGTCCAGGGAAGTCTGGGCCTCTGACTGAGATGGAGCTCGGATGAGCCAGTCGTCCAGTTATGGGAATACAAATATTCCCAGAGTGCGTAGAAATGCAGCTATATGCATTTGGTGAACACTCTTGGGGCAGAGGCCAGACCAAACGGAAGCAACCTGTATTGATAATGTTTTCCTTGGAAAAGAAAACGGAGGAATCTTCTGTGAGATGGATGGATGAGGACATGTGTGTACGCATCCTTGAGATCTAGAGAACAAAGCCAATCCTGACTTTGAAGGTATGGAAGGAGAGTGCCCAGAGAAAGCATCTTGAACTTCTCCTTGCATAGAAATTTGTTCAATTCCCTGAGATCTAATATGGGTCTGTATCCCTGTCTTCTTTGTAATGAGAAAATAGGGGGAGTAAAACCCTGACCCTTGTTGAAGAAGGGGAACTTCTTCTATTGCCCCTTGGGCAAGAAGGGTAGCCACCTCTTGACCTAGAAGGTCGAGAAGAGATGTGGGAGAATTGAAATGTCTCACTATGGTGTGGGGAGGAAGGTCTGAGAAATGAAGTTTGTAGCCCTCTCTTATGATGGAGAGGGTCCAGTGCTCTGATGTAATCTGCTCCCATCTGGAAGCAAAATGAGCTAACCTTCCTGGAATGGTGAGAGGCTCTGGCTGTTTTAAAGCCAGAAAGCGTAGTTACTCACCTGTAACAGGTGTTCTCCAGGAGCAGCAGGAATCAGTCCTCACTTATGGGTGACGTCGGCGCCGACGGAGCCCTCGCGGAGCAATTTTCCCCAGCTTTCAAAGAAAGCCTTTGGGAATTGCAGCGCGCATGCGCGGTCCTCTTCCCGCCCAAGGGTGCCATCTTAGCCAGTCAGATGACATAGCTAAAAAAGACAGCATAAAAATTTGCAAAAAAACTAACGCAGACGATTGCAACTCCAAGGGGAGGAGGGAGGGTTGTGAGGACTGATTCCTGCTGCTCCTGGAGAACACCTGTTACAGGTGAGTAACTACGCTTTCTCCAGGACCAAGCAGGAAGTCAGTCCTCACTTATGGGACTCCCAAGCTTAAGGCTACCGGAGACCCTAAGCACAAAATGAGCTCCCTCTAGCTCAGCAGCACAGAAGGAAGGATCTTCGCTGAATTATTACCCACCGGTAGCCCACATCCGGGATGGAGGGTAGGAGTTGCTCAGACCTCAAAGAGATTACGGAGGACTGCCTGTCCGAAAGCACTGTCCCTGCGGGACTCCCTCTCGAGACAGTAATGGACCGCAAAAGTCTGGCTCGAAGACCAAGTAGCGGCCCGGCAGATGTCTGCCAACGGAACAGAGCGGAGGTAAGCCACTGACGTGGCCTTTGCCCGAACGCAATGAGCCGTGACACGACCGTCCAAGGAGAGTCCGGCTGCCCCATAAGCCCAAGAGATACAGTCCGCAACCCAGATGGACAGAGTACGCTTGGAGACCGGGAGCCCAATTTATTGGGGTCAAAAGACACAAAAAGCTGAGCAGCTTTACGGTGCTCCCGCGTACGGTCAAGGTAGAAGTTCAATGCCCTTCTACAGTCCAGGGTATGGAGGACCGTTTCAGCTCGGCTGGAGTGTGGTCTGGGAAAGAAGGTTGGAAGTACCACCTCCTGATTGATGTGAAAAGGGGAGACCACTTTTGGAAGAAATTTTGGGTGAGTCCGTAGGACTACCCTATTTTTGTAGAACCGAGTGTAAGGGGGATCAGACATGAGGGCCTGCAATTCACTTACGCGTCTAGCGGAAGTAAGGGCTATCAAGAACAGTGTTTTCCAAGAAAGAAAACGGAGAGAACAGGTAGCCATAGGTTCAAAAGGCGGACAGGTGATCCGCTGTAAAACCACATTCAGGTCCCAGACAGGCGCTGGCGGGCGCAGAGGTGGTTTAAGTAGAAGGAGACCTCGGAGAAACCTCGCTACGAGAGGGTCGTTGGAGAGAGGTCTGCCGTCCACCGGCACATGATGTGCTGAAAGAGCACTGAGGTGAACTTTGACGGAGTTGGACTTAAGACCCAGATTAGAGAGGTATAGCAAGTACTGCAAGATCACCGACACCGGGCAGGAGAAGGGATCCTGAGACTGTTGGGCACACCAAACGGAGAGAAACGACGCCATTTAAGGGCGTAGCATTTTCGGGTAGAAGGTCGTCGCGAAGCTAGGACGACCTCCTCCACCTCTGTCGGCAGGAGAAGGGGAGCAAGGACTACCCTCTCAGCAGCCAGGCCATAAGGTTGAGAGACCTGAGGTTGGGGTGTAGCAGAGACCCCTGATCCTGAGTGAGGAGATCCGGTTGAAACCCCAGAGGGAATGGATCCTCCACCGCTAATTGCAGCAGGAGTGGAAACCACGGCTGTCTGGGCCAGCGAGGGGCCACCAGGATCATGAAGGCTTTGTCTCGGAGAACCTTGAAAAGAGTCCGGGAGACTAGCGAGATGGGAGGGAAAGCGTACAGAAGGCTCCCCGACCATGAGAGCAGGAAAGCGTCCGCCGCAACCCGAAGGGGGTGTGGCTGACGAGAGCAGAAGCGAGGAAGTTGCCGGTTGTGAGGACTGGCAAAGAGATCCATCGTGGGGAGGCCCCACTTTAGAAAGAGCTTCTGAACTACCAAGGGATCCAGGCGCCACTCGTGCGGCTGGAGGATCCTGCTGAGTTTGTCCGCCAGGTAATTCTCTTGGCCTGGTAGATAAATGCCTTGAGGAGAATGCCGTGACTGACGGCCCAAGAGCAGAGCTTCTGTGCCTCCCGGCAGAGGAGGAAGGAGCCCGTGCCCCCCTGCTTGTTCACGTAGAACATGGCAACTTGATTGTCCGTCTGGACAAGGACGGACTGGTGAGAAGTCAGGTGGGAGAAGGCCTTGAGAGCCAGGCGGATCGCCCTGAGCTCCAGGAAGTTGATCTGCTGAGCAGACTCCCACGTGGTCCAGAGGCCCTGAGTACAAGCCCCTTGGCAATGTGCTCCCCAGCCCAGGAGGGATGCATCTGTTGTCAGCACCCGGGCCGGCTGAGGTGACTGGAAAGGCATTCCGAATATCAGATTCGGCTGCTGAAGCCACCACCGGAGAGACGAGATCAGCGGCTCGGAGACGTGCACTAGGTCTGCTAGGCCGCCTGTGGCTTGTCGCCACTGCTTGCGGAGACACCATTGAGCAGGCCGCATATTCAGGCGGGCATTGGGGGTCACATGGAAGCCATATGGCCGAGTAGTCTCAGGAAGCGCCTGGCGGAGACCAGGGGCTGGCTGCGAAAACGGTCGGCTAGGTCCATGAGCCGTTGAGCCCTGTCGAGCGGTAGGTACGCTCGCGCCTGAGGAGTGTGCAGCCTTGCGCCGATGAACTCGAGATCCTGTGAGGGGAGCAAAGTGGACTTTGCGAAGTTTATAACAAAGCCCAAGTACTGCAGGAGAGTCACCGTGCGGCGCGTGGCGTTGGTGACCTCCAGCGGACGCGGCTCTGATGAGCCAGTCGTCGAGGTACGGAAAGACATAGAGGCCGTGAAGCCTGAGATGGGCCGCCACCACCGCGAGACATTTTGTGAAGACCCGCGGTGCGGAGGACAGGCCAAAGGGCAGTACCCTGTACTGGTAATGATTCCCTGCCACCACAAATCTTAGGTATTGGCAGTGGCTTGGGTGGATGAGGATGTGCGTGTAGGCATCCTTTAGATCCAAGGAGCATAGCCAATCTCCCTGCTGGAGGTAGGGCAGAAGGATTCCAAGGGTAAGCATCTTGAACTTCTCCCGCACGAGGAACTTGTTGAGGTTGCGCAAGTCCAGGATGGGTCTGAGGCCTCCTGTTCTCTTTGGTATTAGAAAATACCTGGAATAAAAGCCTTGACCTTTCAGGTGGTGGGGCACCGGTTCCACCGCCTGTTCCTGTAGAAGACCTGCTAACTCCTGAAGGAGTAATTCCCTGTGCAGAGGGGGTCGTGGAGGTTCTCCCGGAAAATAGGAGGGAGGGACCTGGTGGAAGTGGAGAAGATAGCCTTCTCGCACGACTTGAAGCACCCAGGCATCTGCGGTGATGCTGGACCACCTGTGGGCGAAGTGAACCAGCCGGCCTCCGGTGCTGGGAGGAACCAGCGGGGGGGGGAGAGGCTATGCTTAAGGAGTCAAAAACCCCCACCCTGCTGAGCAGGGGCTGGTGGTGCAGGCTTGGGGGCTTGCTGCCTACGGGACCCGTTACCCCGTCCCTTGGCCTGCTGGCCCTGTTGGGGAGCTGCAGGGGCCTGATAAGGGGGTATTGTTTGTAGGCAGCCGCCTTCCTCGGGTAAAAGGACTTTTTTCCCGAGCCCTTCTTTTTCTGGGAAGGGGCGGAGGTCTTCCTAGAAAGCCTGGTCCTGGTGAGAGTCTCCGTCTCAATTTGTGCAGCCTTTTCAGCCATGGGCTTGCCAAAGAGGTTTTCGCCTCGGCAGGGGACATCGACCAACTTGTCCTGCACCCAGGGCTCAAGGTCAGACGACTGAAGCCAAGCCTGTCGGCGGGCACCGATGCCGGCTGCGGCCACTCGAGCCGATGCTTCAAAGCCATCATAGGCTGCTCGGGACATGAATTTGGAGCATTCCCGAATGCCAGTGGACAAGGCCAGGAACCTCCGCAAGGGTTCCTCGGACAAACCAGCGGAGAATCCGGCTAGCTCCTTAGCCAGGTCTCGGAGATACATGCCCATGTATAGCTGGTAGGTCTGGACACGACACGCAAGCATAGAGCCCTGGAAACACTTCTTACCAAGGCCATCCAGGTTACGGGCCTCCCTGCCAGGAGGCACCGAGGAGTGCATCTTCTGGCTCTTAAGACGATGCATGGCCGATTCCACTACCATGGAATGGTGTGGTAGCTGTGCTTTTTGGAAGCCAGGGCTCTTGCGGACTCGATAGATAGAATCGACCCGCTTGCTCAGGACCGGCGAGGTGGCCGGACTCTCCCACATGCGGAAGAGTAGTCGTTCCAGCATAGGAGGAACCGGTACAGTAAAGTGTTCCCTTGCGGGAGAGTCATACTGGAGGGCGTCGAGCTCTTCGGCTCGAGGCTCCTCCTCGGGGTCCGCAGGGAAGGCCAAAGCCTTGGCCATATCCCTGACGAAGTCCGAGAACCGGGCATCCTCCGGGGGGGACTGCTTCCGAGGTTCGGACTCCGGTGAGTCCGAGGGGACACACCGAGTCCGGAAAGAATCAGGCGACTCTTCCTCTTCAGACTCCCAGACCGACTCCGACGAGGACTCGGTGGGGTCGGCCCGGGCAGGGCGCGGCGCCTGCCGCCCCGACGCCGAGGGAGTCGGCGTCGGCGACCTCGGTCCCGAACGGGAGGCCGAGGGTGACCTCGACCGAGGATCGACTCGAGTTCGCATCGACTTGAGGATCGGCTCGGTCTCCGGGGTCGACTTGGACGTCGACGTCCCGGCGGTCGGGGCAGCGGCGCCAGCGAAGCCAGCGAGCAGTGCCCGCTGCTGGTCCATGAAGGCAAACAGTCTGCTCTCCAAGGCCGTCAACCTGAGTCCGAGCTCAGGTGACCCAGCAGCCCCCGACTCGGGCCCCGACGGCGTCGGGCCCGACGTCGGCTGTCGCGGAGGCGAGTCCAGGAGGACCACAGGACTTACCCGAGCAGGCAGCTCCGACTCCAGGCGAGGTCGCTTCGTGAGGTGCTCCTTCTCCAAGGACCCGGGGCGGCTATCGGGGCTATGCGACCTGGCCCTCGCGGAGCCAGGAGCGTCCACCGACGCCACCCTCGCGGGTTTCACCTTACGTCGATGGTCCCCGGAGGGAGAACCCCTGTCGGAGGAACTCCGGCGACGGTCCGAGCTGGAACCTTTGGACGCGGAGGCCTCCGACGAGGTCCGGGTACGGCTGGGGTCAGCGAAGATCCTATCCCGCTGATGCCGCCGACTTCTCAACGCTTTGGAAGACATTTTGCCGCAGGGCCCACAGATCATTTCTTCATGATCCGGGCCCAGGCAGCGGAGGCAAAAGTCGTGTGTGTCAGTTAGTGACATATTTCGGTCACACTGACCACACCGCTTGAAACCACTGGCAGCCATCGGGGGAAAAAGGGCCCCGGCGAGGTCAAAGGACCGGGCTGCCAGGGAAAAATCGAAAACGAAAGCTGACTAAGTCAGAAAAACCGAAAAAGAAGAAGAGGACTCGTGACCGGCGTCGCGAGTCCGGGCGGGAAAAAGACCGGCGTCGAACCGAAGGAAAAAGAATAAAATTATGAAGAAATATCAACTTTTTCGCGGGGACATGACGGGGACGTCTGTAGGGCTCCGTGGAAAAAAGAAGACTGGCTAAGATGGCACCCTTGGGCGGGAAGAGGACCGCGCATGCGCGCTGCAATTCCCAAAGGCTTTCTTTGAAAGCTGGGGAAAATTGCTCCGCGAGGGCTCCGTCGGCGCCGACGTCACCCATAAGTGAGGACTGACTTCCTGCTTGGTCCTGGAGAAAGGCTAAGTTCTCTAGCATCAAGTCAAAAACCCTGAGGAGGTTGGGTCTGCTGAGTTGCAGCAGCCCCTGTAGTCTTAGGCCTGGCCTGTTTAGGTTGCTGACGCTTGGTAGCAAAGCGACCTGTAGAGGATTGTTGGCCAGAAGTAGAAGGGAATCTGCCCTTTTTGAAAAAAGACTTCTTGAAGGGTTTTTTCTTGGCAGGAATGGAGGTTGACTTTGAAAGTCTATCCAGAGCAGAATTTTCTGCATCCATTTGAGTGGCTTTTATTTGCCATTCTTTGCCAAACAGGTTTTCACCTGTACATGGAAGATTTCCTAATCCATCTTGGACCCAGGGTTCTAAATCAGAAGCTTGGAGCCAAGCAATTCTGCGAGCAGCTATGGCAATGCCAGAAGCTCTGCTGGCACCTTCAAAGGAATCAAAGGCTGCCCTGTTGGAAAACTTTGAAATGTCTTGAGTATGCTTAAGCCAAATGAGGAATTCATCCCTTTTATCTTCTGGTAGAAAGGGGAGGAAAGTGTGCAGTTTATCTACAACCTCCTTTAGAAACATACCCATGTAAAGACTATAGGAGTTGATTCTGGCAACAAGCATACTGGCTTGGAAGATTTTTCTACCAAAAGCATCCAAGGTCCTGCATTCTCTTCCTGGAGGAGTAGAAGAGTGTCTCTTTGTACTCTTTATCCTCTTCATAGCTGACTGCACCACAATGGAATGGTGAGGAAAGCGTAGTTACTCACCTGTAACAGGTGTTCTCCAGGAGCAGCAGGAATCAGTCCTCACATATGGGTGACGTCGGCGCCGACGGAGCCCTCGCGGAGCAATTTTCCCCAGCTTTCAAAGAAAGTCTTTGGGAATTGCAGCGCGCATGCGCGGTCCTCTTCCCGCCCAAGGGTGCCATCTTGCTCAGTCAGATGACATAGCTAAAAAACAGCAAAAAATAAGCAAAAAAGAAAGCATAGGACTGCAACTCCAAGGGGAGGAGGGAGGGTTGTGAGGACTGATTCCTGCTGCTCCTGGAGAACACCTGTTACAGGTGAGTAACTACGCTTTCTCCAGGACCAAGCAGGAAGTCAGTCCTCACATATGGGACTCCCAAGCTTAAGGCTACCGGAGACCCTAAGCACAAGAAGGAGCTCCCTCAAGCTCAGTAGCACAGAAGGAAGGAATCTTCTCTGAATACGCCTCCAACCGGTAGCCCAACATCCGGGACGGAGGGTAGGAGTTGCCTATACCTCAAAGAGATTACGGAGGACTGCCTGTCCGAAAGCACTGTCCCTGCGGGACTCCCTCTCCAGGCAGTAATGGGCCGCAAAGGTCTGGCTTGAAGACCAAGTAGCGGCCCGGCAGATGTCTGCCAATGGAACAGAGCGGAGGTAAGCCACTGACGTAGCCTTCGCCCGAACACGATGGGCCGTGACTCGACTTTCCAACGAGAGGCCGGCTGCCTCGTAAGCCCAAGCGATACAGTCAGCAATCCAGATGGACAAAGTACGCTTGGAGACAGGGAGCCCCAACTTATTGGGGTCATAAGAGACGAAGAGCTGAACAGCCCTTCTGTGCTCCTGCGTACGGTCAAGGTAGAAGGTCAACGCCCTTCTACAGTCCAGGGTATGCAGGACCATTTCAGCTCGGCTGGAGTGTGGCCTGGGAAAGTAGGTCGGAAGCACCACCTCCTGGTTGATGTGAAAAGGGGAAACCACTTTGGGAGGAAACTTGGGGTGAGTCCGTAGCCTTGTAGAACCTAGTGTACGGAGGATCAGACACCAGGGCCTGCAGCTCACTAACGCGTCTAGCAGAAGTGAGGGCCACCAAGAACAATGTTTTCCAAGAAAGAAAACGAAGAGAACAGGTAGCCATAGGTTCAAACGGCGGACAGGTAATCCGCTGTAAAACCACATTGAGATCCCAGTCCGGGGCTGGTGGGCGCAAAGGTGGTTTAAGGAGAAGGAGGCCTCTGAGAAAACGAGCCACCAGAAAGTGGCTAGAAAGAGGTCTGCCCTCCACCGGCATGTGGTGCGCAGAAAGAGCACTGAGGTGGATCTTGACCGAGTTGAACTTAAGTCCAAGATTGGAGAGGGAAAGCAAGTACTGCAAGACCACTGACGCTGAACAGGAGAAGGGATCTTGAGACTGTTGAGCACACCAGACGGAGAACAGACGCCACTTCAGAGCGTAGGACTTCCGGGTGGAAGGCCGCCTGGAGGCCAAAACGACCTCCTCCACATCTGGAGGCAGGCGGAGGGGAGCAAGGACTACCCTTTCAGCAGCCAGGCCATCAGATGAAGGGACCGGAGGTTGGGGTGCAGGAGAGTCCCCTGATCCTGTGACAGGAGGTCGGGCTGACACCCCAGAGGAAGAGGGGTGTCCACCGCCAGCTGCATTAGAAGTGGGAACCAAGGTTGTCTCGGCCACCGGGGAGCCACTAGGATCATCGATGCTTTGTCTCTGAGAACTTTGAAGAGTGTCCGAGACACCAGAGGCATGGGAGGAAAGGCATATAAGAGGCCTGTGGACCATGGAATCAGAAAAGCTTCCGCCGCTACTCTGAGAGGATGCAGTTGTCGAGAGCAGAATCTGGGAAGTTGCCGGTTCAGAGGACTGGCAAACAGATCCATGGTGGGGAGGCCCCACTTGAGAAAGATCCGCTGAACCACCATCAGATCCAGCCTCCACTCGTGCGGCTGGAGGATCCTGCTTAGCTTGTCGGCCAGGTAATTTTCTTGACCTGGGAGATAGACAGCTTTGAGGATGATGCCGTGGTGGACGGCCCAAGAGCATAGTTTTTGTGCCTCCTGACAGAGAAGGAAGGAGCCTGTTCCGCCTTGTTTCTTCACATAGAACATTGCAACCTGATTGTCTGTCTGAATCAGCACCGACTGATGAGAAACCAGGTGAGAGAATGCTTTGAGCGCTAGGCGGATGGCTCTGAGCTCCAGGAAGTTTATCTGTTGAGCAGACTCCCAAGGAGTCCAGAGACCCTGAGTACATGTCCCTTGGCAGTGTGCTCCCCAACCCAGGAGAGAAGCATCGGTCGTCAGGACCTGAGAATGCGGAGGGGGCTGAAAAGTCACTCCTAGTACTAGGTTGGGCAGATGAAGCCACCATTGCAGAGAAGAGACCAGCTGGTCGGAGATCTGTACGGAGTCCGCTAGGCTCCCAGTGGCCTGATGCCATTGTGTGCGAAGGCACCATTGAGCAGGTCGCATGTTCAGGCGGGCATTGGGGGTCACATGGACCGTGGAAGCCATATGGCCGAGCAGTCTCAGAAAGTGCCTGGCCGAGACCAGGGAATTGCTGTGAAAGTGGCTGGCGAGATCCATGAGCCTTTTGGCCCTGTCCAGAGGCAGGAAGGCCCGCGCCTGAAGAGTGTCCAACCTGGCGCCGATGAATTCGAGATTTTGAGAGGGGAGCAAAGTGGACTTTGCGAAGTTTATGACAAATCCCAAGTGCTGGAGTAGAGTCACAGTGCGATGAGTGGCTTCAGTGGCCTCTTGGGAAGACTGGGCTCTGATGAGCCAGTCGTCCAGGTATGGAAACACAAAAAGGCCTTGAAGTCTTAGATAGGCCGCCACCACTGCCAGGCATTTGGTGAACACCCTGGGGGCGGAGGAGAGGCCAAAGGGCAGTACTCTGTACTGGTAATGATTTCCTCCCACAACAAACCTGAGATATTGTCTGTGGTCTGGATGAATAAGGATATGAGTATACGCATCCTTTAGATCCAAGGAGCATAGCCAGTCTCCCTGCTGGAGGTAGGGCAGCAGGATTCCAAGGGTAAGCATCTTGAACTTTTCCTTTGCAAGGAACTTGTTGAGGTTTTGCAAGTCCAGGATAGGTCTGAGGCCTCCTGTTCTTTTTGGTATCAGAAAGTACCTTGTCAGACAGCTGCCTAGGGTGAGAACTTACACAATCTTGACGATGCATATATTCATATGATTCTTGCAAGGTATTGTGGGTATTGTAGTTCATTCACTCCCAAACACAGCTGATGACAATAATTTGAGTTGTGAAACCAAGTGGTAAGATCAATAAAATACTTCTTTTATTGATGGGGTTTAATTCACCCAGCACATGTATGCTTGATAGCACTATAAATGAGGTTACTTGCTTGCAGTGTTTAAAAGGATAACAAAAAGTCACAAAATAAACCAGAAAACAACCTTCAGCTTGTCAGGCAATTAGCTAATGTTTTCTTAGCAAATAATTACCAAATACAAAGGCACAAAGAAAAGAATAAACTTTGCTGGTTAGGTTAACTTCTGCTTATTTTCCACGCAGATCTCAGCAGTGATTCTCCCTTGCTCACCCACACAATCAGGTGCAGCCCTAATTACTATCAATGGACCAGCTGAAAGCCTTTAGCTGGCTGGCTGCTACTGTGTGAGCCCAAATCCTGCTTTAAGAGCTGTTTGCAGTGGAAATAAAGAACAAAGTTAGGTTTCTTTGTGATGGCTGATGTGTTTGCTCAGAAAAAGCTAGCAATAGCATTTAGATAGAGAACAGTCCATGTAAACTGTATTTTCATCTGCTGTATCAATCAGCATATGGTCACTATCATACATTGGCACAGACGAGTCTTTCATTAAGGCACTATCATGAGAATGCTTATTCCCTTGCTGCCATTCTCTATTATAGATAGGGTCTGGATCAGTGTTCATACCTGAGCCTCTCCTGCTATCATTATTCCTCTCTGTATAGCCTGGCCAATATGTAATCCAATTCTGATGTCCAGCCTTCCAATCTTGATCCCTGGACACTGGATCTTCTCTCACATACCTTCTGGCCTTGGTCTGAAAGTCCCTTCCACATGCAGTCTTCTCTCTTTCAGGTAGCCACTGGTGATTCCTATCTCTGCCACTCCATTCCTCTGGCTGAATCCAGTCCAATGGACTCTGCTGGCTTTTGGAATACCTCCCAGTATGAGTACTGCCTTGGAATCTCCCAGACCTTCCAATGGCCTTTCTTCTCTTCCTTCCAGAGAGTTTCCTTCTCTCTCTATCTGCTTGGCTTGGCTTCTGTTTCTCCAGGTGATACTGGTGCTGGTAGCGTTGCTGTCTCTGTATCTCTTCCTCCCTCTGTAGCTTTTGCTGAAGCTCTCCCTGAAGCTGTTATCTGAAGAATAAGCTCTATTCTTATCCTGTTCTAATGTGTGCTGCTCCCTAACACAGCGCAGCTGTGTTGAATCAGGCCCTGCCCTTTGAGATGAGTGCTTAGGGATTACCTCATAGCTCTCTTGATTGCACACACATTCTCTCACTTCAGCCCTCTCATGGCTGCTGGAAACCTGGTGCATTCTGGGACTGGTAGTCTTTTATGTGAAAATTCTGTTTTCTTGCTTCTACCAGAACTGACAGGTTGCTTGTTCAGAGTCACATCATCTTTTCTATAGCTCCTACCTGAGCTATGATAAGCTTCCTTATCACAAACTGGAGTAAAACCCTTGACCTTTCAGGTGGTGGGGCACCGGTTCCACAGCCTGTTCCTGAAGGAGACTTGCTAACTCCTGAAGGAGTAAGTCCCTGTGCAGAGGGAGTCTCGGAGGCTCCCCTGGAAAATAGGAGGGAGGTACCTGGTGAAAGTGAAGAAGATAGCCCTTCCGAACTATGCGAAGTACCCAGGTATCTGTGGTGATGTTGGACCACCTTTGGGCAAAGTGGACCAGCCAGCCTCCTGTGCTGAGAGAAACCAGCTGAGGGGGAGAGGCTATGCTGATGAAGTCTAAAAACCCCCACCCTGCTGAGCAGGGGCCGGTGGTGCAGGCTTGGGGGCTTGCTGCCTACGGGACCCATTACCCCGTCCCTTGGCCTGCTTACCCTGTGGGGGAGTTGCTGAGGCCTGATACTGAGGGTAATATTTATAGGCAGCCGCCTTCCTCGGGTAAAAGGGCTTTTTCCCCGAACCCTTCTTCTTTTGAGAAGGGGCAGAGGTCTTCCTGGAGAGACGAGTCCTGGTGAGAGTCTCGGTCTCGATCTGAGCAGCCTTCTCATCCATGGGCTTGCCAAAGAGGTTTTCACCTCTGCAGGGGACATCGACCAACTTGTCCTGCACCCATGGCTCGAGGTCGGACGTCTGCAGCCAAGCCTGGCGGCGTCCACCGATGCCAGCTGCGGCTACTCGAGCCGATGCCTCAAAACCATCGTAGGCTGCTCGAGAGATAAACTTCGAGCACTCTCGAATACCAGTTGACAAGGTTTGGAACCTCTGCAAAGGTTCGTCGGAGAGACCAGCAGAAAACCCGGCAATTTCTTTAGCCAGGTCCCGGAGATACATGCCCATGTAGAGCTGGTAGGTCTGGACTCGACAAGCAAGCATTGAGCCCTGGAAACACTTCCTACCGAGGGCATCCAGGCTTCGGGCCTCCCTACCGGGGGGCACCGAGGAGTGCATTTTTTGACTCTTAAGTCTATGCATGGCCGATTCCACCACCATGGAATGGTGCGGTAGTTGTGCCTTTTGGAAGCCGGGGCTCTTGCGGACTCGATAAATGGAATCGACCCACTTGCTTAACACCGGCGACGACGCCGGGCTCTCCCACATGCGGAAGAGAAGTCGTTCCAGCATCGGAGGAACCGGTACAATAAAGGCCTCCTTTGGGGGAGAGTCATATTGGAGGGCATCGAGTTCTTCGACTCGAGGCTCCTCCTCGGGATCCGCGGGGAAGGCCAAGGCCTTGGCCATATCCCGCATGAAGTCCGAGAACCGGGTATCCTCCGGGGGGGACCGTCTCCGAGGTTCGGACTCGGGGGAGTCCGATGGGACACACCGAGTCCGAAAGGAACCAGGTGACTCTTCGTCCTCGGATTCACAGGCCGACTCCTCGGAGGAGGAGTCGAGCGGCTCCGGTCAGGCGGGCATCGATGCCATCCGCCCCGACGCCGAGGAAGTTGGCGTCGACGACCTCGGTCCCGAACGGGAGGCCGAAGGAGACCGTGACCGAGGATCGACTCGAGCCCTCATGGACTCGAGGATCGGCTCGGTCTCCGGGGTCGACTTGGAGGTCAACGTCCCGGCGGTCAGGGCAGAAGCACCGGCGAGGCCAGCGATCAATGCCCCCTGCTGGTCTATGAAGGCAGTCAGACTGCTCTCCAAGGCCGTCAACCTGAGTCCGAGCTCAGGAGACCCAGCAGCCCCCGACGGCGTCGGGCCCGACATCGGCTCCTTCGGAGGCGAGTCTACGAGAACAACAGTACTCACGTGAGCGGGCAAGTTCATCTCGAGACGAGGATGTTTGGAAGGCCTCTCCACCTCCGAGGACCCGGGACGGGAATCGGGGCTATGCGACCTGGCCCTCGAGGGAACCAGGAGCGTCCACCGATCCCGCCCTCGCGGGTTTCTTCTTCCGATGATGTTCCTGGGTAGGAGACCCCCTTTCAGAGGAACTTCGACAATGCTCAGGACCAGAGTCCCGAGACATCGAAGCCTTTGACGAGGTCCGAGCCCGGCCGGAGTCAGAGAAGATACGTTCCCGCTGATGCTGCCGACTCCTCAACGCTTTTGAGGACATTTTGCCACACGGACCACAGATCATCGGGTCATGATCGGGTCCGAGGCAACGGAGGCAGAAGTCGTGTGTGTCGGTAAGAGACATGAGTTTCTTACAGAGATCACACTTTTTAAACCCGCTGGCAGCCATCGGGGGAAAAAGGGCCCCTGCGAGGTCAAAAGACCGGGCTGCCAGTGAAAAAATAAAAAGGCGCGAAATCTGTCACGAAGGACAAAAAACCGAAAAATAAAGAACGGACTCGCAACCGGCATCGCGGATCCGGGCGGGAAAAGAACCGGCGTCGAAACCGAGAGAAAAAAGAAATAAATCAACTTTTCTGCGGGGATTCACAAACAACGTCTGTAGGGCTCCGCGGAAAAAAGAAGACTGAGCAAGATGGCACCCTTGGGTGGGAAGAGGACCGCGCATGCGCGCTGCAATTCCCAAAGGCTTTCTTTGAAAGCTGGGGAAAATTGCTCCGCGAGGGCTCCGTCTGCGCCGACGTCACCCATATGTGAGGACTGACTTCCTGCTTGGTCCTGGAGAAGCTGTGTTTTATGAAAACCAGGACAGGGAGGGACACGATACATAGTGTCCAATCTGCGAGAATGAGGAGAGATAGTGAGAGGAGTCTCCCATAAATCAATCATGTGTTCATAAAGAATCTCATGAATTGGTAAGGTGACTGCCTCTTTAGGAGCCTTAGAATAACCCAAAATATCTAGTTTTTTTGCTCTAGGCTCTGATTCAGAGGATACTGAAATAGAAAGACCTTTAGCCACTTCTCTTATGAAGTCTTGAAAGGACAAGTCCTCTGGAGGAGACATTCTTCTTTTTGGAGAAGAAGGCTCTTCAGGAAGGGTTATAGCTTCAGCAGACTCCTCTGATGTATCAGAATCACCAGAGGAATCAAAGTACCATCTGTCAGGGTGGTCTTCTAATGCTCGGTACGCATATAGCACAGTTACTTACCTGTAACAGGTGATCTCTGGGAACAGCAGGAATTAGTCATCACATATGGGTACGTCGGTACCGACGGAGCCTGCGCGGGAAAGCTCCCCAGCTTTTCAGATGAAAAGCTTTTGGGGCCTCCCACTGCACATGCGCGCTGCCTTCCCGCCTTCCGGACCAGCTCTCCTCAGTTCGAGTTTAAAGCTGAGACAATAGAGAGAGAGGACAGGAAGATAGAGGAATAGAGAGACAACTCCTAGGGGAGGTGGGTGGGTTGTGATGACTAATTCCTGCTGTTCCCAGAGATCACCTGTTACAGGTAAGTAACTGTGCTATCTCCAGGAACAAGCAGGAATAAGTCATCACATATGGGGACTCCCTAGCTGAGATGCTGGGAGATCCCCTCCAAGGGTAACCATCTTCGTATGGATCTCAGGCATCCATTCTGGGAAGGTGGGCAGGAGTTGTTTAAGTATGGAACAGGTGTTTGAGGACAGCCTGACCAAACAAGGCATCCCGGCGGGAGTCCTTGTCCAAGCAGTAATGGGCTGTGAAGGTATGAACCGAGGCCCAAGTGGCTGCTCGACAGATCTGATCTATGGATACAGAGTGAAGATGAGCCATAGAAGTGGCCATGGCTCTCACATTGTGAGCTGTGACATGGCCTTCCAGAGACATGTTCTTACTCTGGTAAGCAAAGGAAATACACTGAGCAATCCAGTTGGAAAGTGTGCGTTTGGTGACTGGAAGTCCCAAATGAGAAGTATCAAAAGCCACGAAAAGCTGAGAAGACTTTCGATGTGGCTGAGTTCTATTGAGGTAAAAGGCGAGAGCCCTTTTACAGTCAAGAGTATGAAGGTTCCTCTCTGCACTGGATGCATGAGGAGCCGGAAAAAAGACAGGTAGATATACCTCTTGATTAAGATGAAAAGGCGAGACCACTTTAGGCATAAAGTGGGGATTCGTCCTATGGACCACCTTATCATGATGAAATGTGGTATAAGGTGGATTTGCCACCAAAGCCTGCAGTTCAATGATGCGTCGAGCCGAAGTGACTTAAATAAGTAAAAGGACATTCCAGGAAAGAAATTTCAGGGAGTTAGATACCAACTGTTCAAAAAGGTGGCTTCATAAGTTGACCCAGAACTAAATTCAAGTCCCATGCTACCGGAGGAGGCCGGATGGGAGGCTTAGTGAGGGTTAGGCCTCTCATGAATCTTGCAATAAGAGGATGAGAGGAAACAGATTGTCCATTTATAGGTTTTAAGGATGCTGTAATAGCACTTAAATGGACTCATACTGAATTCGTCTTGAGGCCTGCATTGGAAAGATGCAGGAGATAGTCTAGTAGAGAATTCAAAGGAAGTGCCAGAGGGTCAAGACCCTGTTGAGCACACCAAATGGAAAAACGTTTCCATTTGAAAGCATAGGAACACCTGGTAGAGGGTTTCCTAGAGGCATAAAGGATATCTTTCACTGGTTGAGAAAGATTAAACTCTTGAAGGCTTAAGCCTTCAGTAACCAAGCTCGGAGATGTAGGGACTTGGGGTTTGGATGCCACAAAGTCCCCTGCTCCTGAGACAGAAGGTCTGGTGCAGCTCCCAGGTCCAGGGAGGAGCCCTGGGAGAGCTGTAGAAGGAGAGGGAACCACACTTGGCGTGGCCAGCATGGAGCAATGAGGATCATGGATCCGTGATCCCTCTGAAGTTTGAACAGAGTCTTGGGAATCAAAGGAATGGGTGGAAAAGCGTACAGGAATTCCTGACCCCAATGCAGGAGAAAGGCATCGTTGGCCTGAGCTCCCTGACACGGAGTCCTGGAACAGAACCGGGGAAGTTTGGCATTCCACGGACTTGCAAAGAGGTCTATGTCCGGGGTCCCCCATTCCTGAAAGATTCTGCGTATCTGGTCCATATGTAGGGACCATTCGTGTGGGAGCAGAACTCGACTGAGTCTGTCTGCCCGAGAGTTTTGAACTTCTGGAAGATATACTGCCAGAAGATGAATTTGGTGCTCTCTGGCGAAGGCCCATAATCTGAGAGCTTCGTTGCAAAGCGACAGAGAGCCCGTCCCTCCTTGTTTGTTGACATAAAACATGGCCACCTGATTGTCTGAACTAGGACAGTCAGGTTGGCAAGGAGGGTATGGAAGACTGTGAAGGCAAGGAAGATTGCTCGCAGTTCCAGAAGGTTGATATGAAGGGTGGTCTCTTGGGGAGACCAGATTCCCTGAGTGGAGAGATGTGAAGATGAGCTCCCCACCCTGTTTGGGAGGCATCTGTTGTGAGGGTTGCTTGGGGCAACGAAGGTTGGAAGGGGGTCCCCAACAACAGATTTTTGGAGGGATGTCCACCACTGGAGAGACCAAAACAGACGTTTTGAGGTGAGTACCTGGTCTGACAGCAGTCCCGATGCTTGAGACCACTGGGTAGCCAATGTCCATTGAGCTGCTCTCATATGGAGACGAGCATAGGGCACCACATGAACCGTGGAGGCCATGTGGCCCAGAAGTTGCAGCATTTCTCTGGCTGACAAGTGACTTCTGGACTGAGCCTGAGAGGCCAAGCTTATTAGCCTTTGGCCTCGGACCAGAGGGAGGTAGGCCCTTGCAGTGGTGGAGTCCAATTGGGCCCCTATGAATTCCAGGGACTGAGTAGGGATGAGTTGGGACTTGGGAACGTTTACCACAAGTCCAGATATTGAAGAATACGCCTTGTGCGGTCCAGAGAAATCTGGGCTTCTGATTGAGATGGAGCTCGGATGAGCCAGTAGTCCAGATATGGGAAGACAAAGATTCCCATGCCTCTGAGAAATGCGGCTACGACTGCCATGCATTTTGTGAAGACTCTTGGAGCAGAGGCCAGACCGAAGGGTAGTACTCTGTACTGGAAATGTTTTCCCTGGAACAGAAATCTTAGATATTTTCTGTGGGATGGATGGATGAGTATATGAGTGTACGCATCCTTGAGATCTAGAGAACAAAGCCAATCCTGACTCTGAAGGTATGGAAGGAGAAGGCCCAGAGAGAGCATTTTGAATTTCTCCTTGAATAGAAACCTGTTCAATTCTCTCAGATCTAGGATAGGTCTGAAGCCCCCTGTCTTCTTTGTTATGAGAAAGTAAGGGGAGTAGAAACCTAACCCCTGTTGTGGAGGAGGAACCTCCTCTATTGCCCCTTGGGCAAGAAGAGAAGAGACTTCCTGACCCAACAGGGTCAGAAGAGATGGGGGAGAACTGAATTGCCTCACCATGGTATGGGGGAGGAAGGCTGGAGAAATGAAGTTTGTAGCCCTCCTGGATAATAGAGAGGGGCCATTGCTCTGATGTGATTTGTTCCCATCTGGGAGCAAAATGAGCTAGCCTTCCAGGAATGGTGAGGGGCTCTGGTTGTTCTAGAGCCAGAAACGGCAAGTTCTCTAGAGGGAAGTCAAAACCCCTGAGGGGATTGAGCCTGCTGGGGTGTAGCAGACACTGCAGGCTTTGACTTTACCTGCTTAGATGGTTGACGCTTAGCCGCAAGGCGAGGCTGAGCAGATTGCTGGCCAGTATTTGTGGGAAATCTGGTCTTTTTATAGTAAGGCCTTTTAAAAGGCTTCTTTTTGGTAGGGGTAGAAGTAGACTTGGAAAGTCTATCTAGAGTGGCATTTTCTGCATCCATTTGAGCAGCTTTAATCTGCCAGTCTTCCCCAAATAAGTTCTCACCGGTACAGGGCAGATTCCTGAGGCCATCTACAACCCAGGGTTCTAGGTTAGAAGCCTGGAGCCAAGTGAGACGTCGGGCTGCAATAGCAATTCCCGAAGCTCTGCCTGCAACTTCAAAGGAATCAAAGGCTGCCCTGTTGGAGAACTTGGAGACCTCTGAAAGTTGTGTCACCATAGAAAAGAAGTCCGCCCTTTGATCATCAGGGATAAAGGGGGCAAAATTCTGTATTTTTAGGGCAAGTTGCCCAAGATACATGCCCATATAAAGGCTATAAGAGTTGATCCTGGCTATAAGCATACTAGCCTGGAACATCTTTATTCCAAAAGAGTATAGTTTCTTACATTCTCGCCATGGAGTTGTAGAAGAATTCCTCTTAGGACTCTTTATTTTCTTCATGGCAGACTTCACCACAATGGAGTGGTGAGGCAGCTGAGTTTTCGGGAACCCAGGCGAAGGAGGGACCCGATACATGGTGTCCAACCTGCGGGAATGGGGAGACAGTGTTAAAGGAGTCTCCCACAAATCCATCAAGTGTTCTTGAAGGATTTCATGGACAGGCAGAGTGACTGCCTCTTTAGGAGCTTTTGAGTATCCTAAAATGTCCAATTTTTTTGATCTGGGTTCTCTTTCAGAAGATGTAGCAATAGAAAGTGCTTTAAGCTACATCAACAATGAAATCCTGAAAGGATAAATCCTCTGGAGGAGACATCCTCCTCTTGGGAGAAGAGGGCTCCTCAGGAAGAGTAAGCTCAGCAGAGTCATCAGAGGAATTGAATTCATCAGAAGAATCTGAGTCTTCCCTCTGTACTGCCAATGTACGATACGCATACCGATCGGTATCGACATCGGGCGTATCGGGCATGGGATCGGTACCGGGCGAAAGCCGGAATCCGGCATGCGGAACCGATCGACGTTTAGAAGTCGATGGTCTCGGTTCCGATGAAATCGGTACCGAGGGCGTCGCAGCCTTAATGAATGCCAGAACGGCTTGCTGCATGGTCTGGACAGTACTGCCCATAGACGCCACTACTGCCTGGATGTCGGTACCGGTATGGGCCGGTACCCCAGAGCAGTCCAACATGTGATCATTCGAGGCCGAGCCAACGATGTCAACCTGTGACCCCATGATTGAGTTGGAGCCCTGAGCCTCCCTCCGTTGTTATTTTGACTGGTCAGAATCCACGATCTCAGAAATGAGAGACTCTCGATCTTTATAAATAGATTTGCTTTTAGAGGATTGCCCACAGAAGTTTTGGTTACCTGAGATCCATCCGGAGAGGAAGACCTGGATGACTGTGATGCTTCTGAAGGAAACAGCACATGGAGCTTGTTAGCCCCGGTTCTGCAAACCGCGTTTAGACATCTGGGTGCAGGATGGGCAGTACGGTATGGAGTGTCAGGTCCCAAACATTTGAGACACCATTCATGGGTGTCTGTGACAGAAATGACAGCACTGCATTTGGTACATTTTTTAAAACCAGGGACTGGCTTTCCA